>JAWPHD010006248.1:0-147948 GCA_037043455.1 Cyrtodaria siliqua | reverse complement strand
TATTACGAAGTTTCCACCTTTTAACGCTAACTCCCTCTCTATTGTTTGAGGTTTCATGTTCATGTGTGGTGTGCTTTTAAGAATGTGTAGATGCACTATAAGTTTTCGTATTTTGGCTCCATCCGTTAGGGCCCCTAGTGGGTAATCGGGTAAAGAAATATCAACACTTGCATATATTGTTCGAATGTGAATGAGTTTGATTCTAATATGGTATGGTCATTTAGATATTCGAGACACAACATATATTAAACGGGTTTTGTCCTGCGGTGTAAAGGGGCCCTCTACATGAGTACAACTTGGGGAACCAGAAATGTATATGTTCGACTGCCACTTCTTTCCAACCGCGGCCATACCGCACCCCCCCCCCCTCCCACCACCCACCCACCCCACTACTCCAACCATACAGCCAGTACAGCGATACAGGCCCTCTTAGGCCTCTTATTCCTGGTTACAACCAATACTGTATACATCACGACGTCCGTAAGAATCGACCTTTTCTCGCTTGACAAATCGAGCACCTAGTGAAATTTTATTGTTTATTAATACTTATTTTACAATCAGTTCCTTATTTATAACCATTATGATATCCATGCCAGTTTTATTATAGTGAATACTATCTGAATCTCTCAAAATCAAACTTATCATTCATCATGCGTATACAACTATAGCGTAAATATATTTACAAGTATTTGACCTTTGACCTCCATTTCATGTACCGTGAATTTGACATTATGTAATTTTTTGTAGTTTTTATACAGTATCCAAATATTTTAAAACAGTTATATACAAATACCTGAATTGAAGTTGATAATATACTTTAATTTCGGTTGAAATAGTCATGTTTACAATCTGTTGACCTTTGACCTAGCTTTTGGCCACCAGGAACAAAAGCCACCCTTATCGTGATTGGCACTTTATAAACACTTATTAAGCATGAGCGACAAATTATACTCAAAAATGCCATCAAACGTGTTTTGGAGACACTTGGGCTGCCAACTAATGCATGTTATAGACGTTGTAAAATGTTTAACATGCACACTACTCTATATTATACTGCGCCATAGATAGGGGCGATACACTCTAAGAAATATACACATGTTGAACAGTTTATATCTCAGATGCGTCTGTGACGTTCATGTCCTATATTCATATGCATTGTCACTTAATTTCTAAATCATGTATTCCCTGAACGTGATCTTTTCCGTACGTATCGATGGCTTCAGTATAGACACATATCTGAGACTTACATTTCGCCTTACGACGTGGTGTACATATGTGTCGCACGGTGAACAAATGTGTTTACATTTATTTTCATTAACAATGGTTTTATAACATAACATGTCGACCATGTGTAATAGGAAGCTGAGCATCAAATTGAACTGTATATATTTTGTTCCAAATCATACTTAAAACCGTGATATTTTAGACAAGAGTTTAAAATGAAACTCTTCCCTTCTTTAAAAGACATTTTTGCCTAAATCGGCATCTTTATCATAATCACTTCGTACCTGTATCTCTATAAACAACGTTGGTAAATTTCATAAATAATCTCTCACTAAACACGACAGTCCTTAACACGTCTAAAGTTGTATTAAGACATATTTAAATAATTTATAGTAATACAACCGATAATATCCGTCCTACTTTCAACATAGTTTGACCAAACATAGTATTTTAACGTGAATGATTGGCAATGTTAGCTACATACCTTAATATAATTGCCGACCGAAGCATTACACAAGCGTCGTCAAAATAATTAGCATTCAACAAATCGTATGATGTTTAGTTAGCGGTTTTGCAAACAATCACTTTACTAGAATCTTAAAGTAGTTCTGAATATGTTTTCTTCAAATGCATTCCTTTCCGTAATGAATATTATTAACCATATAAGACGAAGCTGTTAACAAATATGCCATTACAGATACAGGCAATAACATTTCCATGTTCAGCATTCACTGTTGAATACAAAGCATATTTAATTTCAGCTGCTCAAAGATTTGGCGATGTTGATGTTTCTGTATTAGAAAGGTACATGGAAACTCTCGCTAAAGGAAAGGAACAGCGTAAATCGTTACGTTTGATGATCGTTGGCCACTATGGAGCAGGGAAGACTACTATTACACGGAAGTTATTGGGGAAAGAATTGTCCGGGATTCAAAGCACAAATGGTATTGACGTTCACGTACATAAGTGTCTAGCAGTGGATAAAAGAAAATGGGAAAAAAGGAAAGACCAAGAACAGGGGGTAGAATTGATGGAACGTTTTGCAAACGTTACAATTGAAAACCCAACACACAAGCCGACGGAAAAACGGAAACTAAGGATGCCGTTCCTCTCTAGCAAACCTGTTCCGACTGATCCAACTGAAAAAGTACGCTTCGTTGAAAGTCTTCCTAAATCCTCGGACACAGACGTCAAAATCTTCAAGTCATTAGTAAATAAAACACGTTCGACAACCAATCAAACCCAGACAATCAATATTTGGGATTTTGGAGGACAACTGGTGTTCTATGCAACTCACCAATTATTCCATAGCCCTGATGCCATATATATACTAGTTATTGATATGTCCAAAGGTCTTGATGAATTAGTCGCAGATGATGATTTGTCGGAGATTACATCAACAAAAACAGTAAAGTCCTTTTGTAAATTTTGGATGCAATCCATTCATTCTTTCGTTGGCACATCATGTGGCAAACCTCCAGTTATACTTGTCGGTACCCATGTAGATATGTTGACTGCAGATAAAATTCTCAGACAAAAAATCGCCTGCAAATATTTCTCTCAGGTCCGAGGCTTGTTCTCCGAAGAAGCAACTCTGAAACATCTTGAACAAGAAGACTTCATTGTAGACAGCTCGACATCGAAATCGGACCTAAAGAGACTCCGAGAATATATCGTCAGTATAGCAGACACAGGAATGCATGAAATACCAGCGAAGTGGATCCCTCTAGAGAGTAGTCTGATGAAAAGGTTTTCTCAAAAACATATTTCATTTGACGAGTTTTGCAAACTTGGTTCCGAACATGAAATGAAGGACATTAATGAACTGTTAATGTTCTTACAATATCATCATGCACAAGGTTTCTTGATATATTTCAATGAACCTGGATTGTCGATGTGTGTGGTATTAAACCCACAATGGATTGTAGATGCATTGAAATGCATTATAACGTGTGACCGTTTCCGTACACATAGTCATGCTCTTTTTCCGCTGTGGCAAGACCTTCAGAAGAAAGCGATTCTTCATATTGAACTGATAGACGATGTATGGCAGAACAACGAAGAACAGGGTTTTATGGAACACAAGGAAATACTCATTCAATATATGACAAAGTTTGGAATCGTGGCGAAAGCAAAGCAGTATGATGAAAGAAACGAAACCTGTGCTGAACTCGATTTCTTTGTTGTGCCAAGTCTTTTACGAAGCCACAGTACAGAAGCAGATGTAAAAGAAATAACGAAAAGAAAAAATTCCACGACATCCTTGGTGTTTTCTTTTGAGAATGATTCTGTTTCAACCACGTTGTACCATCGCGCTACGGCCGCTGCCCTGGCGATGTGGTCATCTATTCCGTGTAGGGATGAGTATATGTTGTTTGAAGATGTGGGCGTTTACCGCTTGGACAGGAGACATGCCGGAATTATCGAAGTCACTGATCAAACAATAGAAATACGAGTTATCAGTCTGTGTGATAGCGAAGATGTGGATTGCGAGCTAAGTGATAAATTAAGACGGTTTCTAGAAATGATGTTGAAACATGAATTTGGTCGATTCCAGGCCAGAGAGGTCCAATACGAAATCGGCATTCGCTGTGCAGTTGAATCAAGGGGTAGCAAACATGTCACACAAATAGACGATTTGAAAGGCATTACTGACCAGCATGTACCGTGTCCTGAATTGGACCATGAGCTAGACGTACAGAAGATTATGACTGAGTGGTACCCCTCAGCACAGTCAATTTTAAGATGTTATAGTACTGATCATCTGCGTCGAACACCAACTGAGAGGGATCTAGTTAAGATAGCTCGTGCAGTTGGCCAGGACTGGCAGTTCTTGGCACACGCTCTCAATATTTCACAAGTCGAATGCGAGCGCATAATGTCGGACTATAGCAATCGATGTGTGCTTCAGATCTTTCATATGTTACTGACATGGCAAAAGGAACATGCGGACGAGGCTACGTTTGAAGTTCTCATTAAAGCAATGAAGGAAAACTCAAAACTGACGATTGATTGGGATCAGATAAAGAACATATTGGACGATTTCACATGGTAGAAAGTAGGATGACGGGTGCAGAATACGTATCGTGTGATATACCATGCAAACAATTGGTATTAAATGTTTTACTGCATACAAACACATTGATTCGGTCCTCATTTGTATCTGTAATACACTAGTGTAATACGAGACATAAGTCATGGATTTATTGCACTCCCAGAAGCCATTTTATGTGTTAAATGTATACAGGACATATCGCGTATATCGTTGGAGCAGAGATTATGAAGCCTACGTATCACAGGCAACAATCAAAAAGACTAAACTAAAACGCAGGCAACATATCCTAAGGGAGATTTAACAATACGCACAACATTTAAAGGTGTGAAGAGTGGAACCACCTATTCAAAATTCAAGTAAAACAATACGTTTTTGCGAATATATCACCGATATCTATAAATATCGGGCTCAGCGATCTCCAAAGATCAGAATGAATAACAGTTCTGATTGCAAGTTCACACTGCACAGGCAACGCTACTGTGATTTATAAAAAAGTATGAAGACAGAAATTTGGAAATCGTTGAACACAATAAATACAAAAAGTGTTGCAGTCGCATTTGTATTTAAACGGATTGAAACGGAAACATAGAAGGATATCATACGGAGTACGGATCATATAAGTATATTTGTGATTATGCGAAGAAGCACGTTTAAGTTTGATATTCCTGACAGCCATCATAAGAAACATTTTAATCAACCTTGTTCTAGTGAATATTGAAATAATTTAAAGTCTTAATGTACACGTTCCTGTGATTCAAACTACATTTTAAAGAAGAACTGTCTTCTTACCATTTTGATGAATGGGTACGATATCTACGGATATGACATAGTTACTCGAAATATGTTAGTCCTTAGACAAAAGTCATGGAAATATCGATGTATGAAAAAATGGAAGGAAAAACGTGGCAATTATTTCATTGCAAAGCAAAATAAGATAATAAGTATTGAACAAATATATTTGTCCTGATGCCTAGATGCAGCCTAATAAAACTAGGTGACTGAAAGGAAAATTATTTTATTTTTGTTATTGAATTACGGAGGCCCGTATATTTCGTTAAAAACGTGTTAAAAACGTGTTTTCCTTCAAAATTGTAATGTGAAATGCATTCATCGTCATGACGTGTAGATACATACCTCAGCATGCGAGAAAAGTAGCATAGTTTCAAACGTGCGTGCTATTTAGGACAGTCAATATAACCGTAATACCGAGAAATCGATCGTACAGTTGTATACTGTACATCTTGTGTTACAAATAGTTATCAATGATGATGATTTTCCATTTGTGAGACGACATTGTTTTGAAATGATTAAAATAAAACCATTTGGAGAAAACAGTAAACATAATTCAACTGAGTTAACACCGAAAAGGTTCAGCACGAATGAAAAACTGGAAATGGTTTCTAACATTGCGAGGTGAAGTTTAAAACGCCATATAATGAGTATTATTAGTATTTATTATATGATTCCATGCAGTGGAAATAACAGTAGATGTACATTTTCGCAAGATGTCAGGCAGCAATTGTTTGCATACTTTGTGACATTCCAGCAGTGTACGTAGAAACAGCAGTATTCCTTTTTGTGGAAAAATAATATGTCCTGGGAGAATATAAAAATAAAATAAATAAATCCACAGCAATTTTTATACAACAGAACAGTAGCATGTTCACTTGAGTAATGTATGAAACGAATATTGCAGAACCGATTTTGTTTTCCAAACACATGTAATGACTTGGCTGTTTTATTCCCCACCATTTCTTTTGTTGGACTTGACTCAACATGTGCTAAACTTTTGTCTATGTGAAGCATGGGGTGACAGTTTGTTTATTTAGAGTGCCCTTGTTGTATTTACTCGGTCAAATGGTATACATTGTGAACGTGTTATAGAGGAACTATTATGAACTATACCATTTATGTATTATATATATAGTTATATCTATTATATATATTGTTATTTTATTATTTTTTTTAGATGTATATATGAATACAAACTCAGTCATAGGCAACTCGTTTTTAAGTAGAAATATTTGTATTTAGAATGCCTTAGTCTATTATTCGAAATGTTATACTTACCGCTTTTTTTCAATCAATTGTCCAAACAATTAAATTAAACATGAGTGTGTGTATACAATGTTACATGATTTAGAACGAGTTAGATGCCTTAAAGTTTTAATAAAAACTTATTTTACACGCATGTCTCATGTTACTAATAGAACGTTATGAGCACAAGCTATAAACATACAACGTAGTGTTCGTTGTTTCAAATTGTAAATAAGTAACTTTGCACATTTGCAAACAACAGTCCGAAACACTCCCTCAAATCACTGATGTAACAATAATTTATAAACATATGATGTTTTTATAATATATACATATATACATGTACTAATTTGAAACTGGCATACATGTGACGTGTACCGTGCGTGTACTATGCATTATTAAGTCAACATGTGTTTCCTTCGTGTCTATTTATAAATACCAGGTACACTGACTGTAAAGTTAAGCACAATTTATATTTCAAGTGATATATGAAGGAATTTAATCTGTGTAGATGTGAAGTTTTAATAGTGTTGTCCTTGTTTGCAACATTTGAACGTGTCCAACAATATACGACATTAGAAATTTCTTACGATCGCGATGGTTTCTCTGCAGGTCTGTAATATCCTTACACGTTTAGTCATCGTAGAGTTCTCGTTTAATGTAAATCCACATATTGTATTGCTTTATAATGATCAATATCATATTCAAGTGTGTATATCAATTGATGACAAAACTCAAATGAATATTCCACAAGTCTGCATTTTGGTAATAAATGTTGACATAACTAACACCGTTTTAGTCAAGTCCCACGACTCTAATATGTCTGTATTCGATTTTTGTCGAACAACTTCATGTTGTAACTAGAAACATTCGTGGTCTATATCGATGTGCAGCGAATCATTGGAATCGCGAAGATGTGCACAGTTATGCTGTAAGATGAGTTATAATGTACATGTAACAGTGGAGATTAAAAGTTCTGCATATGAGGACTTTCCGTCTATTTGCAGCCAATTATCAATTGAAAAGTATTAATATTTGGAAAGAAATTCACCTTTCTGTTAAGGTTAATAGATTGAACAATGCGATACGCAAATCATTTAAAATAGCCGCAAACAATGAGATGTTCTGCATATGAGGACTTTCCGTCTATTTGCAGCCAATTATCAATTGAAAAGTATTAAGATTTGGAAAGAAATTCACCTTTCTGTTAAGGTTAATTGATTGAACAAAGCGATACGCAAATCATTTAAAATAGCCGCAGACAATGAGATGTTAACATTAACAATACAGATTAAACAGGCAAAACTATTTCCATCTAAACAACGTGTCATATGCCCGGGACCTCGTCACAAGTACATTACTGTATAAATACTGAAATGACAAAGAAACGTATAATGGGAATTTCCTCTATATATTATACGTAATGCATGCTGCATTTATTCAAATTATTCAACAAGATAGCTATATATCATTTTTTAGATTTCTATGCCAAGAAGTAAATATAAAGAAACGTAATTTGAAAAATGTTCACTGTTAGATAACGTTTCTCTTTAAACAGGGCATATTAAATGCGAAATATTTTAACACTTATACAAATGTAGTACATTGCAATTTGAGGAGATTTGGACTTGCGTTTACCGTACCATTTTATTAGTTGTGGGTATACATTTTCTGTACCACTATGTATGTTGTATGTTGTGCTTATAATATGTAATATTTATAGCATAATTTTTCGAGTATATACGATTTATACTGCTTCTCGAGGGCCGCATACGAGAAAAATATGCTATACATGTTTTGTACCTTAGCCATTCAATGCCGGTAATTGACATTTTGATTGACAAGTTGTGAGTAAACATTAAAACTACGCTCGTGTAAAATGGAGTAGGTCATGGTATAACTGCCGAATCTGTCATTTATAGCACGGCTGAAATATGCCGGCATTTATAGCACGGTTTAGGTTCAAACTTTCAGGTGTATGCAAATTATATCATAAGCAAGAACAAAGGAACACCATTAGAGCTATGGTACAACACCGTATTGTCTGTATGAAGTCTAGCTGCGCTGTTCCTGTCCATTGACTTTCGGCGGAGTTTTGACCATAGTTCAGCTGATAGCATGTAAGGGGTTGGGTGAGGCATTCGCAACGGATATATTTCTCGTTTGTGTTTCTTAAAAATAAACGTATTGTAGAAATGCTCTATGAATGAGTGAATGTTTTCTGCTATTGTTTGGAAATGTAAACTCAGGAAACGGAATTTAGTAATAGCTCTACATGATACTTCAACTTTAACAAATCGTATTAATACACTGTCAAGTTCAACATTATAGACACTATTTAACAGAATGGCTTTTTGTGAAGTATCATGTTGAGCTGATAAAAAAAGAGTTCGTATTCTCGACCGCCCATATTCATTTATTTTGTTTTTTGAATTATTGCAATAACTGGAACATATAAGGATAAATGCTCATACATGTTAAAAATAAAAATATGCTACACTGTTTACTCTGAAATTTGCAGACATGCATTTTTTCCAAAAAGAATAGACACGATGTAGAAACGTTATTATATGAATTATAATCACTATATATTATATATTTCATTTGCTTATAGCTTATTTTGATAAATTGCTAGGGCGTGCACTTTATGGAAAGTTTAACTCTATACTTGTAGTATGGTTGAGTTCATGCTTTTCGTTATTTGGTTTTGACGTGTATTTCGTGAAACATACATTAGTATCACTGCTGTATGATATATAGTTTAGTATCACTGCTGTATGATATATAGTTTAGCTCATTTTGACATGCATGTGAGATAAACACGTTATACTCCATGCAAAACGGCGTTTGTTAAAGTCAAACAATTATCATGTTGAACGGATAGTAAATGGTGTATGCTCGAATATTCGGACATGTTAGAAATAAAAGAATGCTACGATGTATACTCTGAAAAAGTCAGATATGGTGTGTTGTTTCTATCTGAAACATGTGACCAATATAGAAGCATTACTATATGATTGAATTATGATCACTATGTAATACATATTTAATTTAATTATAACTCATTTTGATATATTACGAGTGTGGACACATTGTATAAAGTTTAGGGGTATCATATGATTGAGTTAATGTCTAATTTTCTACTATTGTTTGGAAGTGTAAATATTTGAATTAAGTAGTATCATTACATGACAAGAAACAAACCTGATTAATACGTATACGCTATTTAAAACGGCGGTGTTCCTAGAATCGGAAAAAAGTATCTTATATACTCAGTATATTTAAAAACGCAACAATTTTGATTTTCGATTAGTTTTAGTCCGCTATTTTGTTCTTCAAATCGAGATTGTATTTTATGTTGGTACATATGTCTCTTTGTCCCAAAGGTTAACATATGGCGATAAACAGTTGCATCATATGTGTGCTACTTCTTTCAGTCAAAACACATTTTGCACGAGGACTTCAATTTCAGTCTAAAAATTTAAATAATACCAAGTTTTGCGTTTTCAAATGTACTGAGTGTAGAGTTGATAATAAATTTAGATCCTCGAATGCCATCATTTCATTTATTTTATTTTTTATTATAGCTCATGTTGATACATGTAGGAACATATACATATAAGGGTGAATGTTCAGTCATTTTAAAAATAATATGATGCTACCCTGTATACTCTGAAATATGCAGACATGCCTTTTTCAGAATGATAGACATATTGGAGAAACGTTAGTATATGATTGATTTATGATCACTATATATGTATGTAATGGATATTTAATTTAATTATAGCTTAAACTTGATCTATTGCTAGTGTGGACACATTGTAGAAAGTGTGCCGTGTTTAATTTGGTTTCATGCTTTCTGTTTCTTTGTTTTAAAGTGTAAACTCGAGAAACACAATTCAGTATCAAACATTGTATGATACTGTGTTTATTTCAACAAACATGCGTGATACATTGTTTACTTCAACAAACCTACATGATACTTCGTTCACTTCAACAGTGTGCACAATATGTAAAACGGTGCTTAATAAAGTAAATGAAATATCATGTAGATATAGAGCTGTTATAGTGTGAAAAGTTTCAGGGCAACACATTGTATCAATATAAATTAATTTGATATCTAATAACAATTGAACTTCGTGACTAAAATTAGTATGAGCAAACATAACTTATACTTTGCAATAATGTGCACTTACTAGAGTGCCCTTCTAGAGTTTACTTACTAGTGCTTAAGCGAGGCAATGGTAAATGTACGCACGGCAATCTCGAGGCATCCAATTAGTTTTTCTACATAATTTGCATATGTTCAATCATTAGTATTAATTATAAGAATAGTATACTACAACTTGTGTTTGCATATTTCTGATTCATGTGGACTGTCAACATAGCTGTTGGTTATATTGCAACAATAACATATTAAAACCTAAGGTAGAATAACGAAGAAAAATGTAAAACATTTATTTTTATTGGATTATATGCAAGCATGCAAGTTTAAAGTCAAACTGATACTGGATTAATAATTGAGATGCTAAGTTTGATGCTTAATAACACCTTCAAGATTGCCGTGTATCCCTTGAAAGTAATAAAAGTTTTAAATGTGAATTAAGGTCTTCGATTCACTCAGGTTGATATTGATTGTATTAGTACGGAAATAATTGACTGATGTTCATATTGGGGATTTAGAAGCGTATGTGCACAAAGTCTAACAAAACAACATCATACCATCTTTGGGATGGTTAAGATTCTGTACTGTTGATTTTTTATAAATATTGAGTTCTGCTCAACCCGGGGCTAGAGGACGTGAGCGGAAGCTAGCATATTTGCACTACCGCTCATGAACAGTCTCAATCAAACCGAGACTGCAATATTTCGTATGTGTCGTGCTCGTTTCCAAAGGTCCATTATCGTACTCTTAGGTCTTTGCATGTGTTGTTTTAAAACTGATTCGAAATGCCTCGGTGTTTACGGGGTTTTATTCGCATGTTGTAAATGGCTCATTCCATGAAGTGCGCATTAGCGCTCAATGGTAAATTAAAAACCAAATCAATTCGTATATTTACATTACTTGTCCGTCGCTATATTACCAACTTCTAAGTGCCTTGGAAGAATGATAAGGACGAAATTGTTTAAGAGAGACCAACTACCGTCAGTGTATTTTCAGACAGGGAATAGCCTTTTTTTTTGGAGACACAATCGATGCATTTGCAGTAGCTCTGTTTGCTTGAAAAGTGGAGTTTATTTGAAATTAGAACAGAAATATCAAGTGAATGTAAATATATAGCCATACTTTGAAACCTCTAATCAATTATTCCCGTAAACTTCAAAGGAACATCACATGTGATATGCAGTTTGTCCTAAAATAAAGTCAACTACCTGCATAATCCAAGATGGACGTCATGGTAGAAATGAAATAAAACCAGGAAACAGTTAATATCGCTAATCCACTAGAAACAGATGCACTTAGACATACTTATTTCATTTACTAGGCTGATCGGCATGTTAATTAGTTAAATACCAAAATATAATTCATTTTAACACACCAACCTTCATGTATGGCCACCAGCGACCATATTGGTTTGCAATCAATAATATTAGAAAGCATAATGATCCCTCAGTTGCAAAATTGTTTATGAAACTTGTAGAAACATTAAAAGTAATGTCTAGTTGACCCTAAACAACAGCGTCCTGCGTAATTTACTAAAGGCTACAATGGACAAGGCTAAACATACACTAACATTAGACACGCAAGAGATGTCATGTTGATATGAGAGCCCTGTACAGTGTACAGGCCTGTTTTGTTTAACGGGACACACGGCCATCTTGAGGTATTTATCTAGCACTACAATATGCACCTCGATTTATTTATCAGGTATTAGTTTGACTTAAACCTGCTGGAATATAAGCAATATAACCAACAATATGTCATATTAAAAAGCAATTTGTTTTGAACGATTCAAATGATTAATATTTATAACGATTTGAAAAAATGCTATGTCAAGTTATGGCAAAAAATAACGGGATGACATACATCAAGATTGTCGTGTGTCCCTTTAATAATTAATGTATTATATACGTTTAGCACGCTTTTTTATATTTGTTCATAAATACTAACTTATCAATAGTTTTGTTTGCATGCATATTTTTATGAATAATATGTTTCATTTGAGTTTATACCTAATTCATTGTGCGTATTAACGTATATGTTTTCAGTCAAACAAGAAAACAACTCTGACTTCTTTTGTAAGCAATTTGTAATCATATAGTATTTTAATAAGGAAATGCATGTTGTTGTTTTTTGTGTGTCATGTAAATTTATATCAGACTAATGTTATCAATATCATAATAAAATGTAATCTGTTCAATGTGTTTTGTTGTTACAATGTAAACCGAAACAGTAATAAGACGACTATAAAATATATCGGTATATAAACCAGGCATTGGCTGCATACATTATCATGTAAGGCCCGTATGTTAAAAAGTAGTATGGGTTGTCCGTCCGTCCGTCAGTACGTCCGTGCGTCCGTCAGTCCATACACAATTACGCATTCCGCAACTTCGAATTCATAAAAATCACATTTATGAGACTTTTCACACGCAAACCTAGCAAGCGGGCGGAGAATTTCCCATAGCGTAGAATGCCCCTTTAGGCGCGCTCTTGTTTTAAAATGCCTTCAGTCAAAACCGAATAGACTCCATATCTGACGACGAGGTATATATATCCGACATAGTTTGAAAATCCAAACTCTATAGACACAATATAAACGGCTTTAATCAGCCGGGCCAAACACCAAAACTGGAGCATTACATTAATAGTTACTAACTAATAATTCATTTACCGCATATTTAAACACAGGTATTTTAAGAACCCATGAAAAAAAATCCGATATTATTAATCGGCACACATACATTATTATCTGACCTACACACTTGGATAGAGTTTTGATAAATAGTTTTGTACTTGGAATGTTTCCGTTATTTTGGCGGGTTAGTTTCTTTAACAGATGGTACCAGAAGTAGCAGATAGAGTATGGTCTCGTTGAGTTAATAACAACTGTGCAAATACAAAGGAAATGTCAGCGATCATGCTACGAAGTTAGTTGTATATGCACATTTTATATGAAACTGAAGCATATTGTGAAGGTTTTCATTTGGATTTAGAGTAACCCCAATCACTCCTCAAGATTAACTCCAGTCCCTTTAAATCGACCAACTCGATGAGACCATACTCTATCCATTACTTGATTTGAGCATATTCAACTTGATAAGAATAAGGTCAGATAATGTAACACTATTTTCAGAGGTTATGTCAAATAAGTTTCAAATGAAACGACCCGTTAAAACATGCGTTTTTGTGCGAGCACGTGTATATCTCTTTTTAAATACACAATTGTAATATGAATCTTATTAGTTACATAGACCGATTGCAAATCATGATCCTAGATAACATAAAAAATCCATCCACTTGCAACTTCCTCGGAACCCTCTTGCTTTTGGAGCCAGTTGATCAAAGTTCAAGGTCTCAGTCGTCATCATGATACCCATAATCATGAAACTAAGTTGTTATATTGCTCGTATTAAGTATAGAAAAAAATGCTTAGGGTCAGAAGGTCAAATGTCAAAGTCGTGATAACATCAACATTGACATATGCATTCCGTGCGATACTCCGGAAGTATATCTCCCTCGATCATGAATCTTTATAGGTGCATTACCCTTGGTGAGAGGAGGAGCGTTATTGCGTTTGCGTTCATGATCTAGATCAACCATCCAGTTCACATTGACATGAAAATGATCCAGTCCGGGAAAATACATTCCGTACTGAAACACAGAGAGTTACTATTTCTTTCAATACCTATTTATAAATGCAAAACACAACAACACCTTCAACCGAAATTTAAAACCACAACTCCATGCTAACAATTTGAAAGAAGATTTTTGATGTTTTCCCTATATACAAATAACCATAAAAGTCTAACAGGAAATGCTGCTTTAACAAAATAAACAGTAAACCCAAAAACACAAAAAAAGACAAACATGAATGGCAATGTTAATAAAGAATAAAGGCATTTGACGTCACAAACACAAAAGGTTGGCAATAAGGCTACCACCTTGGAACGGTCAATGGCAATAAAGACCGCTGGGGGTTTAAACCATGTTCTAGAGTGCACGAAACCTCACACTTACCCTACTGTCATCCCAATAAATTGGGACAGTGTAAATAAAGAAATCCCCGCTATGAACTATTCTCTAACCAACAAGGCAGCATTAATAGGCAATATAAGTAAAACACAAAGATGCTGTTGTATTTATAACTATAGCCTAGAAAGCCACAAAGAAGATACTCAATGACTTGGCAGAAGCGAGATCAACACGAGAATAAACCATTGAGGACACGACAAGACAAGATTGCAGACAAACATCAAACGTCACCGTCTTTTTGGGCTTTATGTAGAAGTCATCATAGGGTCCACAGCCTGTCCAGTCATCGCACAATTAAAGAGGAAAGCATAGTGGCGAACTGTAAATGGGTCCACCACCAAGCATGCAGCAAAATGATAGGGTCACTACCTCTTTTGATAAACCTTTTAACAAGTTTAACAAAGATAGTATGAATGTGAACATGGCCAAGGATCTTACGAAGTTTGTAAATCACATCACTATATAAGTAAGGTTGTGATAGTCCTTGTCGCAGAAGATTTCTTAAATTAATTTTATATTTGGAAAGAAAATCAGGGTTACGATTATAACATTTTGCAAAGGTGTTAAGATGTTTATGATAACGGTAGCCCTGATGGAGAATTGTTTTAGTGATACAAAGATTACGAATATTAAAGTCCTCAACTCGAGTACAAGCTCTAGAAAAACGTATAGGTTGAGACACAGAGACCCCATAAGAAGTTGCTCGGGGAACATCACCATCTAAATGTGGATAATTAACTATATCATTGTCATAGGACTTGCTAATTATTTCACCATTTTCAATACAGAGATGTAAATCGAGAAAAGAAGAGTTAATATCAGACATATTAGCTTTGTTAAGTTGAAGTTCTTTAGGATATATAATATTAAACATATTAGAAAAGAAAGGGTCTTCAATGTTCAATATGTCATCCAGATACCGAGAGGTGTCATTAAAGGCTCCAATAACATCTGCCTGGGTATCTTGTGAAAGAATCAACATGAAATCTCTTTCATAGCAATATAAAAACAAATCTGGACAAGGGGTGCACAATGTGTACCCATAGGGATTCCAACAATTTGTCTATAAACGGTAGTTCCATACCTGACGAAAATATTATCTAATAAAAAATAAGTGATTCACAAACTTCATGGCAAGTCCACATTGTGTAATATTCCAAACTGCAGTTAGTAAAACACGCTGATTCTATTCTATTAATGCTACTTTATTGGTTAGAGAATAGTAATGCTTTGTCCTTTATCGTATTATTGGGTTTATTGTGTTCTGTGTAAGCTGCATTTCCTGTTCGACTGTTACACTTATTTTTAATATTGTTACAGGCCAAACATGTAGTATTTTCCCTAGCAAAAGTGTTATGAATGAGAGCAATACGCTTGTCTTTGATAAGGTTGTGTGGTAAAGTTGTATATAATGTAGAAAAAGCACTTACAGATGAAGCTTGAAGTTTATTGCAAATGTTATCAGGAACGTCGCCTGAAATTGTAATAGACCGAAATAAATTAATCCCAGAGTTTTTATAAGCTTTAGCACAATATTGTTTAACGTGGTCTTTAAATGCAGTAAGGCAAGATGTTAAAAAGTTGGAGATATTTGTACTGGTGCAAGAACTAGAATTTGAAATAAAACGGGCTTTATATGGTTGTTTGTGTAATTTGGGAATCCAGTACATCGTTGGAAGTCTGTTTTGCTTTTCGTCTATTCCAGCCTTGACAATCTTGCACTGAGTGATATGCGTCGAAACACCGTTATCTTCAATTGATTGCACTGGAGTATACGAATTAGTACTCCTGAGTTCCTGAGATCAAACTTTGACGTAATGGAGGCGTCAAACAATAATTATATTATTAGCTGCTTTATCGACAGGAACTAAAACAAACTTATTTTGAAATTCCTGGATTCCCGATACGAAATCAAAACCTAGGTCCAGGGGGAAGTAAGGAGGGGTTAGCTATATAGAAGTTAATACGGGTATCTATGATGTGAAAATAGCATTTTTCCAAGTAGAAATGGCGTTAGAGTCAGCATGTTTTCTACGACACCTTGTAAGACTAAAATCCCCAATGGATTGGTCGATCTGACCACGGCATGCATTAAACTCAATTACAGAAGGCAATCTATACTTCGGACCTTTAGAAAATAAATGCCGTGATTCATGCATATCAGATAAGGCTATCCACGTTTTACATGGGGGATGGTGACGTCTTTATGAGTAAAGATATAAGTCACGCGCGCACCAACATCCGCTAAGCAGGAAAACATGCAAGACGTTAGTAGCTGGCGGTGTCAACGCACAACATGTCTCTGATATGCAAGAAAAATAATCTATCATGAGTATTCGGTTCAGATAGGGAATTCCAACCTTCGGTATAAGTGTTTTAATCGGAACCACGGCAGAGCCTCGGTTCCGATAAAAACACTTATACCTCGGGTTGGAATTCCATATTTTCACCGGATACCCATGAACGATTCTTATAATCTATAATATCGAAATTACCAGTAATGACATGACCAACCGGAGCATAGCAAACTTAAGATATTCTACACTCGCATTCCTTAGGAGTGTTATTTACTATATCGAGGTCAGACACTATTTCGTTGTAGTTGAAAATCAGATTTCTAATTGTGTTTTTGTATTTATAACAAATTATCGGATTTTCGGATTTTTTGAAATATTTAGAAATAGAATCAACAACACGATTTTCTCGAAAAATATTCGGTATATCAATAAAATTAATGCCCTTATTAAGATAAAGAATGTTTAGAAAATGTCTGACGTGATCAGACTCCTTGTTAATATGGGGTCGGAGAACATGCTGCGTGTGGCTTTAAATTATGGAAGCAGTGTTATGCAAAGGATCTGTTCGAATAAAAAGTGTGTCTCCTTCCTGGTCAATCAGCTTAAGTGAAGAAATGGATAGAGAGGTGAGACAAGAAAGCATCGAGTGCTTTCCAGACTGTTTAAAAATAGTATGTACATCAGCGACTGACATAGTAATACGTGATTTCCGTTAGATGTACCATTGCGTCTACAACCATGATACCTAGATTTACGCTTTCGAGTGGAAAACATAGCAAAACTGTCAATATAAGGCTCTATTGTTGATCAATATTATCATTAAGGCCAAGTGGAAAAGGCGTCTGCAAGTTTTTCATCCATTTTAGTTCTGTTATATGTCTAGCTTTTATTTTAAAGTTGTTGGTTGCATCATTAGCATAAATTATATATTCAACAGGTTGAACAACTCTATGTAAAACATCCAAAATCTTTATATACAAACTTTAGAAAAAGCAACAAAAGAAAAAACGCATCCAAACAGGAAAAAATAATAAAAATGAAGAATTAAAAAAAAATAGTTTACCTCCAGTGGGATTTGAACCCACGGCCCTAGCTTCCCAGTGTACAAGAAGTAATTCAAAGATTTTTCTATTGTGGCCATCTTGGATATCACGTTTAACTTGTTTTAACAAATTTGAAAAACATTCATCTAAGGACCATCAAAATTGACCAAGCTGTTTCTGAGAAGACGATTTTTTGAAGATTAGTCTACGTAAAAAAAGTATGAAAGAAGAAATCTGGAAATCGTCGAACACGATAAATATAAAAAATATTGCAGTCTCTGTTTGATTGAGACTGTTCACGAACGGGAGTGAAAAGTGTTTGCTACCGTTCACGCCCTCTAGCCCCGGGTTGAGCAGAACATGTAACCCCTGGGGCGGGGCCAAATGTGACCCCAAATGGTAGACGACCAGAAGCTTATAGTAAATATTAAACCTCTGGCACTTGTAGTTTCAAAAGAATATGTTTTAAGTATTTTCCTATACAAGTCTATGTAAAACATTTGAACCCTGTGGCGTAACCAAATGTGACCCAAGGGTCACCATTTGAACAAACTTGGTAGAGGACCATAAGCCTATGGCAAACACAAAACATTAAACCTCTGGCTCTTGTAATTTCATAGAAGAAAACGTTGTTAAGTTTTCCCAATATAAGTCTATGTAAAACATGCAACATCTTTATATACAAAAATGAGATATAGGGTCCTATAGAAACCACAGCGTCCGAACGCAATGGCATCGGAGTTCCGCACTGTACTGCAAACAAGGACTTGATAATACAATGAAAGAGACAAAAAACAACAGAAAGGATGGTGAAGACAGGGTTACCGACTTGGAAACTTTAGAAAAAAAAGAAAAAACGCATCCAAACAGGAAACGATTATAAAATGAAGGTAATACGTCCAGTGGGATTTGAACCCACGACCTTAATGTACAAGAAGTAAATGAAAGATTTTTCTATGGTGTCCATCTTGGATGTCGTGTTTATCTAATTTTAACAAACTGGAAAATCATTCACCTAAGGATCATCCATGTGAGGTTTGGTCAAAATTGACCAAGCTGTTTCTGAGAAGAAGATTTTTTTAAAATTGTCCCTATGCAAGCCTTAGTAAAACATGTGTCCTCTGGGGCGGGGCCAAATGTAACCCCATGATCACAATTTGAACAGGCTTGTTAGAGGACCATAAGTCATTAGTAAATACAAAATATTAAACCTCTGGCTCTTGTAGTTTCAGAGAAGAATTTTTAAGTATTTCCCTATAGAATTCTATATAATAAATATGTGACCCCTGGGGCGGGGCCAAATGTAACCCTAGGGTCCCCATTTGAACAAACTTGGTAGAGGACCGTGGATATAGCAAATGCAAAATATTACCCCCTTGCTCTTGCAGTTTCAGAGAAGATGATTTTTAGATTTTTTTCCATCTAGATGATTTTTAAATTATTCCCTATACAAGTCTATGTAAAACATGTGACCCCTTGGGCGGGACCAAATGTGACCCCAGGGACAACATTTGAACATACTTGGTAAAGGACCATAAGCTTATGCTTATAGTACATGCAAACTATTAAACCACTGGCTCTTGTAGTTTCAGAGAAGACGATTTTTTAGATTTTTGTCCTATATAAGTCTATGTAAAACTTTGAACCCCAGGACGGGGCCAAATTTGACCCTAGGGTCACCATTTGAACAACTTAGTAGAGGATCATAAACTGATGCTATATGTAATACATGAGAGCGCTTTGCATTGTGGTTTCAGAGAAGATAATTATTTAATGTTTTTTTCCTATATAAGTTTAGTATGAAAAACATGCAAAATCTCAATATACAAACTTTGCACCCCCGGGTCATCATTTGAACAAATTTGATCTTAATCTGTCCAGCGGTTCTTGCGAAGATGTTTTAAGGTTTCGAGTATATATGGTAATAGCGGCCATCTTGGATGTCGCGCTGACCTAATTTTAACAAATCTAAAACATCATTTATCTAAGGATCATGAAATGTGAAGCTTGGTCAAAATTGGCCAAGCGGTTTCTGAGGAGAAGTCGTTTAAAGAAAAAGTTAACGATCGCGACACCACTTCTGTCAAAACTAAGCAGAGGACAAAACGAGGTTAACTCACTGAAGATCAACACATATTGAAGTTAATATCACGCAGAATACATGAAATAAAATGAGTTTCAAGTTTGTTTCATATATTGTTTGAGAAATATGTTCCAAACCGCTTAAATATATTCGATGGCGGTGGGTGGGGTATAATTTATCATAGCCACGGTCACCCGGCTTGCTTCTGAATTGTTCGCTACACTATGATCTTCAGAACCAAGGCCTGACAAAAGAAGGAAAATCGAAATAGCCCCTCACGTTGTGAGTTATTTAAGCGAGACTTTGAGAGTGTCTATGAGTATGTGATGTTCATAAAAGGTATTTTAAAATTACCTATTAATTGTTTTATTTCCTGTTTTGAAAAACTCTTGGTAATTAAATTATATAATATTGTTTCATGTTTGCGCCAACTATTGTCAACACACAATTGTGGTCGTAATACATGTTTAATGTTATAGCTGATCACTTATAATGTCCCTTTTAACAAACTTGACTTGCATACACTTTCGTCAGTTATTTGCTAGAAAATTATAACCAATATGATCCCTGCTCCTTGTAATACACACTTGGGTCAGATTATGACAAGTTAACATTTTAATTTTACGTATGTTAATATAGTCAGCCTGTTTATTTCAAGATGGCCAAAATGAGTTACAAGCACATATTAATTGACATTAACTTTATTTTGACTAGAATAATTGGCACAAATTATTGACTAATTTATCAATTTTATGTGTGGCGGTAAGGTCACTAAGGTTACAGGAAAATCCTGGAGGATCAAGTCCCAAGTGGTTACGCTAGGACCTGATGAATCAAGCTCCCCGGCAGAGCCCCTGGTGAAAACGCTGGGGCCCACCAATCAACATCCCGGATACTCAAGTCCCAAGTGGTAACGCTGGGACCTGATAAATCAATTTCCTCGGCAGAGCCCCTGGTGAAGACGCTGGGGTTCACCAAATGTCATAATTTTCTACACCTAAACTAGCCAGCTAATCTGTATCACCCCGGAATTTTTCTGCCACACGAACACAATGTTCGCCCCAAAATTCCGAAAATAATAACATAATTTGCAGATGTAATGCAGCCTTTACTGCATTTGTAATATTTAGTAGAAACAGGCCCGTTCCCATATTAGAAGAAATGAAATAAGTGAAGAACTGACTTAAAGTTATTGAACAGGTTATTTAACAATACTCCTCCACAAAGCCCTCTGGGGATAACGCAGTGTGACCTGCATGACTCGCAGCTCCTCCACAGGGCCCGTGAAACGAATTATACACGGCCTGCAAATGCAAATATTCAAGCTCCACCACACATCTCCAGAGATAACTGAAGACTGCACAAATGCACCTCCACAGAGCCCCAGGCGATGACGCACGGAGCCTGCAATAATCATAATCCACAGAGCCTTATGGGGGCCTGCAATAACCAAATGTACTCCACAGAGCCCCGGATAAAACCGCACGGAGCCTCCAAGAACGAAATAAGCTCCACAGCTCCCCTAAAGCCTGGGGGCTGCATTAATATATTACAACCTGATATATTTTCTAAAAGCATCCGATTTCCACCGACCCATCCTTTTAATAGTGTTATCTGAAACTCCTCGTTTTGATAACCAACTGGCCGCACCAATACGGAACGAATGAGTTCGATAGCCTTTACTTGGTAGTTGTAGATGGTGAATGCATTTTGTTAACACTGCGCCAAATTGGTATCGTGTTAAAGGCTTGCCATTCAAACGACAAAATAAATAAGGAGAAGAAGGCCTCTTGGTTAAATAACCTAGAACCAAACTTACAGGGCACACCGGACCTGCTACCTGACCTACAGAGACACTAACTGAGGCTCCCGATTGACTTGTCTTTGATTTGCGCAATCGCACTCGGAGTTCTTGTTTGCCATTACAAGTAACCACTGGGATGTCATCTCGCTGCAATGCTCTCTCAGCCATGCAAGGGGAAGCAACTACAATCTCACTTACTCTGAAAAGTCCCAAAAAATGCTAAAGAGTATGCTGCCTTGAACAGGCTAACTTAAAAACTTAAAGTGCATACTTTATCGAGTGTATACGAGATGTTAACCAGAGTCTCGTACATAATGGGAATACGGGAGTCGAATGTTGCCCTGATTCGACGGAAACCTTCAATGACTTTATTGACAGTAAAATCATTTGTACTGTCAACCATGTTATGTAATTTATGTTGGAAACTGATAGCAGACAAGTATGAACATGCTGATGTGGGTGCATATCCCTTTTCAAACAAATAAGAAATAAAAGTCAGCAGCTCGGCTGCTAAAACAGGCCATCGTTCAGGCTGTGAAAACTTGCAGCCCATTCCTATATGCATTTTTTGTATTTTCTGAAATACTGGCACACAGCAACCGACTGATGCTGTGTTGAAAAAGTTGAAAAGCTGGGGTGGTACCCTTGTTGGCTCTGAATCCGCACCTGGGGCTCACTGACGAAACCTGTTTACCTGTAAACGAGACAAGCAATCGGTGAGAATATTCTGTCGACCAGGTATATGTTCTGCTTTAAGTACTACATTTAATTGCAAGCATTTTAATACAAGAGCTCTGAGGACAATCATGACATGTTCAGACTTTGATGTTTGAGAGTTAATTATATGCACCACAGACTGATTATCACACCATAGTAACAATTTCTTATTCCATAGTTCCTCACCCCAAATGACAATTGATACGTAAATCGGGAACAACTCGAGAACTGTGATATCGCTCACCAAGCCCTCCAGAAACCAGTTGTCAGGCAATGCACCATATGCCCACTTGCCTTGGAAGTATGCACCAAAACCTAGACCATAGCCCCCAGCACTATCAGTATATAGCGATAGATCTTCGCTTGAACTCCAGAACTTTTCATGAAATACTGATATTCCATTAAAAGATTCAAAAAAGAGCAACCACATGTTAAGATCTTGTCTCATACCCTTTGAAATACGTAGGTGATGGTGTGGCTTTACAAGCCCGCAGGTTGCATTGATCAACCGTCTACAAAAAGGACGACCCGGTACAATTGCTAGGCACATAAAGTTCAACGAGCCAATTAAAGACTAAAGTATCTTAAGCTTGAAGCTACGATGCTTTAGAACCTCTTTAATTGTAACAAATATCGCCAGAATTTTATCTAATGGTATCGGTACTTGCATTAACACAGAATCTAATTCAAGCCCCAGAAAAACAATAACTGTTTGCGGGCCCTCACATTTTTCTGAAGCTATTGGAATTCCCAAATTGTCACACTGCTGAAAAAATGTGTCCATAATAACTTTACAACTATCAGAATTTCCGTTACCACCACCAAGAAAATCGTCTAAATAATGCAACAGTTCACCGACTGTTACCGCTCGACGTACTAAATATTCCACAAAAGTCGCAAACTTCTCAAATAAAGAGCATGAAATCGAACAACCAAATGGGAGACATTTATCAAAATAATACTTGTCATCAAATTTAAAACCCAATAGAGGAAAATCCTGGGGTGCGACTGGGATAAGCCTGAATGCTGATTTTATATCTGCATTTCCTAACAATGCACCCTGACCAAGCTCTTGAATCATTTTTACTGCCTCATCGAATTGGGTGTATTGCACTGAACATATTTTTGGATCGATATAATCGTTGACAGATTCCCCTTGAGTGATGAATAAGCCTATATTCGCTGATTTCGTTTTTAGTACCAGACCTAGTGGGGATACTCGAAAGTTACAAAAAGGGGGCCTATCATATGGACCTCCTACTCGACCAGCTTCGATTTCTTTTAAAATTTTCTGTCTTACAATATCTGTGTTTTGACAAGCTGATGACAAGTTTTTGGCTTCACAACTAACTCTAGGTCCCTCATACTGTAGAGGAAACCCATATCGGAAACCATCAGCTAACTGTTTTGCAGCAATGCAGTCCGGATAAAATTCCAATAATTCCAAAAGTTTGACGACTTGTATTTGGGACTTTCCTAATGCAAACGAAGTTACGTCTGGCCTAGTTGCGTCTGAATGATCCCCGAAACCCTCTGTTACGTGGTGCACCCCTGCTGCCTGCTGACTGAAGCCCCCAAAATGGCTGATTTTCCTGTCCAGGAAATGACCGGCCGATATTCTGGTGGAAACGCTGAATTTTGCCGCCCATAAATAATCTTGGTCACTGCCACTCAGGGTGCTCCCCACGGCAGGCAGAGCAAATGTGTGAATATTTACATGTTCTGTAAAAACAACCATTCTGTTTATTAAAGTCAATACAGATCCCCGAGGGGCGGCGAGTTTGATTGTTTCTGTCAGGGGTCACATTGTGGTCACGAGTCATAATTTGCAGTCACAAATCTGCATTAAGCTGTGACGATGGC
This sequence comes from Cyrtodaria siliqua, assembly GCA_037043455.1. Classification (NCBI taxonomy): domain Eukaryota; kingdom Metazoa; phylum Mollusca; class Bivalvia; order Adapedonta; family Hiatellidae; genus Cyrtodaria; species Cyrtodaria siliqua. The sequence goes on along the minus strand of JAWPHD010006248.1, from coordinate 123,628 downwards.
TGCAACTTTTGCGACAAACGCAGTCTGAACTGCTTATCGTACATTTTCCAGGCTAATGAGCTGTTTCGGGCCTCAGCTTCCTTAATTACCGACATGTACTGCAAAAGTTCAGTTGTCTTTTCTTTATATTTGTTCCAGTAAATGGCTGCAAAAATAATAAATGCATCAGTCCAGTCTCTTAAATTTGAAATGGGCTTTATTGGGCGTGTCTTAGATATTATAGCCCCGGAATCATTTACAAACAGCTGACGGGGTTGATCATCAATTTGTGTATTGCCCTTTTTTAATAGGACGGCTAAATTAACGTAGTCATGGCGCCATATTTTGGCATACACCTCGTGGGGAACATGTGCAGTCAGATCATCATCTGCACATTTTAACTGCGTTATGTCGAACTCCGACGGGGGTACCAACTTTGCGGCCGTGGCAACCACTTTTTCCCAAATATCCGGGTTCCGATCCTAACCCGATTCGTCCTCATGATCGCCGCCTAAACGGATGATCTCCGGCGCCTCTGGTGCCTCGCCTTATTCAGGTACGTCGTCCTTCCGACAACTATTCTTAACAGCATCCGTCTTCTGTTGCGACCTATCGTACTGTGCTTGCCTTTCCGGCTTCGCTCCACCCCGTCTCCTACTCCTAGTTTTGGGCATTTTGCCGATTAAAGGTGATATTAACAAGAATTATGGAAAATATTTATCTGTTAGAATCTGCTTCTGGCAGCCGGTGCGATAGTCAGACCGGTGTCAGGGTAAGTTTCTACCATAGTAAAATATCCCCCTTAGAGGCCCTGCTTTTGGCACTGAAATAAACAAGCCTATTTAATGTCAATAGGCCATATTATGTGCAAAGAGGCTTGTACTTTGGGATCATCAAGCCCATTCTATGTTGCTTTAAAGTAGAATATCGCTTAATCCTGTGCTAGGAGGCGTTAGGGGTGTTGCATCTTATAATTACCTCTCAGGAACAGACTCAATAAACCCGAGTCTGCTACTTGTCTCTCTTGTTTGTGTATGGATCACCTTTTCAGTATTTATTTACTTATAAGTTCTCACCTTCCATGATTAAAGCCTAAAGCCAGTCTCTGCTTATATAAACGTAAAATGAAATAGTTAACATGGTTTATTGAAGTGTTATAACATAGGAGAGTACGCAATCAGATCAATATAATAATTCTTCGAAACGTGTGCCAAATTTGTCATTTCAATTTCATATCACGAAAACATCTAAGAACTACTGCACCTTTGCCTTGTGCCCTATGAATGACTGAGTTTACTATGTAGCAGGCCCAACGGATCAGTTTGCAGTACAGGTAGAGCATACATGACAATGCAGTAAAGGTAGTGCATACGTGACAATGCAGTAAAGGTAGTGCATACATTAAAAGGTTAGCACACCAAAATAAGTAAATTGTTTCAAAATCAGAAGGTAAATCGAAATAACACGAATTTGACTAATATGCTTAGCATTGGTGAAACAAATGAGTTATTGAAAATACTAGTAAGTAATATTGCAAATTATGGCATAGAAGTAGTGTAACTGAAAGTATAATGATGTAACATCAATTACTATATAGTATAATATGCTAAACTATATAAGGATATTTATCTATGGTATGATAGTTTTCTGCAGGAACAGTTAGTTATCATTATATTTACAGAATAATCTAAAAAACAGTACGCTATATTACGACTATTAATATGGTATTTTCAATAATTCTGCTCAATAATAGCGGAAGTTGGTATGACCATTACGAATGAGGCTAACAATAACATTTACAATGGATTAATAAATCAGTGCCGACAGCTACCATATAGTGGTCAACGTACATGTATTACATCCAACGTTTCATCATCAACCTTAATTTCAGTATTTACTCAGCGGGATATTAATAGCTGCCTAGCTGCAGACAATGTCGACAGCTAATCAATCTTAATTGGAGTAGTTACCTCGTACAAGAAATGCGTATAACATAGATTTACCTTTGATTTACCTTTGATATATGTAAGTTTTCTATTGTGATGATAAGTGGTTGGGGTAATGCTATATGAACGTTTCAAGAAACAGTGTTAAAATATATGTTGTTTTAGGTGTAGTTGCTATGATTAAGTAAGGTCCTAGTAGTGTAACACATCATCAACATCACGCTCATCAAACTCCCTTGTTCTTGGTCGGAGGGGGAACAGTATTGATTTTAGTATCAGTATGTCATGAAAGAACCATATTTAGTTTACTGTTATAAGGTCAAAGTTTGAGGTCACTGTGACCTGATCGATCATACACATATGCTTTTCTGGCTGATATTAATAACAACAAATATGGCAATCCTGAAACATTTTACACAAAGTACAAATAGTTATCTTAATTAAACTACAATCCCTATCATTTTTTCTTTCTTTAAATTTCAAGGTCATATTGAACTGACACAAATAAATGATTTTTGCACACAAATTTAAGCAAACGGACGTAGAATGCACCGTTGCGTAGATGCCCCATTCAGCGGAGCTCTTGTTTTAAAATACATTCGATCAAAATCAGTATCGAATAGCTGTGGTTTCTATAGGAGGCTATATATCATTTTTCACACACACACCGAAGTGTTTATTGTAGGATATCCGATTCAGGGCCGTTATATCGTAAGCAAGCAGTATATTTTCTTTCTATAACAAAGGGCATGATAACTAAGATACACTTTGTATGGACATAGGTGAAACTTGACAAGATTAAGTTCAACTCTGGAACACTATTTTCAGAGGTAATTTCAAATAAGTTTCGAAATCAATGTTCATTTGTGTGACTATCTTATCAGCTGTACCACTTAATTTATTAACACGATCCTCGGTACGCGTCCTGTTAGAGCATGTATTAATAATTGCATAGACCGTGTCAACTTCATAGGTGCATTTCCCTTGATAAAAGGAGGAATCCTGAAGCTTCTGGAGTCAATATATCAACGTTCAGAGTCAAAGCTGGTTTTATTGAATACATATTGTTTAAACCTAAGTTAAAGATCGCATGCCGTCATATGGGTATAGACATTCTGCATGATATCTTCGTGAGCATAACATCCAAAATCATTAAACTATATAGGTGTGTTGCCCTTGATGAGTAGAGAAACACTATAGCTTGATGGTCAGAAAGTTAAAGGTCAAGGTCGACATAACATTATATGACATATGCAGTCCGCGCGATAACTCCAGAAGTATAACAACCTCCCTCATGAAACTTCATCGGTGCATTAACTTTGGTGAGAGGAGGAACGCTATGGCTTTTCAATTCAGTAGTACGACCATCAAGGTCGCATTAACATGGCAATTATTCAATCCTGAAACAAATACTTTCCGCACTTTGGTGATTATCATGGTCACTGTTAGTTAAAATAGGAAAAGGAGTTTTGGGCGATGACAATGGCAATGACAAAATTGTATTCAGTAATTTAGGCCTTCAGACCATAATACAAATATTTCAAATATATTGTAGTAACAATTTTAAAGTAACAGTGTGACATAAATACACGACATAAAAATACATAGAAAATACACAACTTAACGTGCATTATAGATATGAGAATATGTCTTGTGCATTGCAATAGCTTTAACTTATGGTAATATTATTAATAGTTTGAACGAACAGACGTCTTTTATTCAGTATTTTGTACACACCACCCCTTCTTTATTTCAATCAGATTACAGTTTGTTTCATCGCACATTTTACAGCAAAAACATAAAATATTAAAAAATGGTTGAGATTGTGAAATTTCAATCAAATGCTTTTTTCACCAACAAATGTTATTTCGTTTTATTTGTATGACTACTGATTCCTTAAAAAACGTATGTCACCATTTCTTTAGAATTACGCTACAGATACGCATGCAGTGCCAAATATGCAACTAGGTCTTGGACACTTACTTCATGTTGGATGGGACAAAATGTCAGTGTATTTTGCAAAACTAGCGATGTATGATTTAAAATGTCGAAGGTTAGTCAATTTCGTGCGGAAAGAATCGCGTTTATAGTTCCACTGGTAGTGATTGAAAGTAATGATTTTAATTGACAAAACATATTAAAACTTGTAGTATTGTTGTTTTGTGGTAAATAAATGATTTTTAGAAATAATCAAAACTGTCGGACTCTTTTTAATTAACAGAACAATGTATATCAACATTGTGTTCTTTTATCTAATGCAGAAGACCTGACAATGTCCAGTTTAATGCAACAATGCTTACATATTCTGTGTAACCGTTTGAAAATGATATGTGTTGAATTTCACCGGTAAGCATATGGAAATATATTCTTGCGGTCCTTAAAGTATTTTAAGTAGTATATTCCAACTCGTATTGACAAAATTCATATTAACATACAACAAATGATGTCGTAAATCTTCATAATGTGAACATTGCATGAGTAAATGGTATTCGTCTTCTACTTCTCCTGACATACACAACATACATTTTCTCTCACACTATGAGGTATTGGAATGTCTTCCTGATTTAAGATATAAATTATGTGAAAACAAAGCAACTTAGAAAAAGCAACTGTATGCGTTATAGCTATATCTAAACTTAGATATCTTTCAACATTCAATAGCGATTTAAACTGTTGATAATGGGCTGCTTTAGACGACTGAGATAGTTCAGCTCGCCAATTTTGGAGAGCGCAATCAATTAGGCGTTCTTTAAATATAGCTATAAGTAAGTGTATGTCTCCAACTTTATCTGATATCCATGCTACACCGAAACCATCTCTAAAAAGTAGTGATTTAACGTGAGTTGTCCATGTTGTTCTATCGACGGCATCATTATTTTTCAGCATGAGATTTATTGACATACTTGTGAGAATACACACATTTAAAATTACATTTATCTTTGCTTGAAGTTGCCTGGCAGTATCTGCACAGCTGGCCATGTCGTCAGCATAAGGAAGGGCAAATATATCACCAGTTTCATCTGATACATGAATACCATTATCGCAAGTTTAATTAGGTTATTCTATTAGGTCGTTCATAAATAAAAATGTTAAACACGATCGTGCTCAATTTACAGCCTTGTCTACATTTCATATTGCAATCAAAAATGTGTACAGCAATTGCTATCAATACGAACGCATGACGCAAAACTGCCATATATGGCTGCTAATAGATTTAGACATTTTCCACCTTATAATACTATTAAATAGTTCGGTATTAGATTTATCTTATCAACTGCCTTTGAAAAGTCCACAAACAAACAATAACAACGACCACCTTTGTTACTTATAAACTTTTGAATACTGGCCTGATGTGTATATAATCTATTAATTGTAGCATAACATTGCCTGAACACGCCTGATGGTGCCTAATCAATTGTATTATAATTTTCTGGCCAACATAACGTTACTACGGAATGAGATAGTGAAGGGAAATGCAGTGAGTATGTACAAGTAAATTGTATAGAACAGAAACATCGAATTGCTTGTGATGTCCTTAGAGTTAGGTAGGTCAAGGAAGGTCAGCGTAGATAAATAATTGTTTCAACGCTATAATAATACGAGTTTAATATTGATAATAAATTAATAATGAAATATACAAACGAAACTTGGTGGATAGGTTGGATATGTGGTAAGGTAGACTAGTAGTGTAGTAATGTCACTGGGGTCAAGGTCACTGCTTGTTTAAATAACGTTTCTTAGTGAACATTTGAATAACATCAATTAACATCATGATTATTACTCAAAAGGTATAGTTCTACTTTCGGACGTGATGTACCCCTAAACATGTACAAACTGAGCCTAGCATACTCGTACTGTAATGCACATACGGAGCGTAACATACTCATACTGTAATGCACAGACGGACTTTACCATACTCATACTATGATGTACAGACAGACCATACCATCCTCATACTGTAATGTACAGGCGGGCCTTACTATACTAATACTGTAATGTACAGACGGAACTTACCATACTCATACTGTAATGTACAGACGGACCTTACCATAATCATACTGTAATGTACAGGCGGGCCTTACCATACTAATACTGTAACGTACAGATGGACCCTACCATACGCATACTGTAATGTACAGACGGACCGTTCTATACTCATACTGCAATGTACATACGGACCTAACCATACCCATTCTGTAATGTACATATGGACCTTGCCAAACGCATACTGCAATGTACAGGCGGGCCTTACAATACTGTAATGTACAGACGGACCGTTCTATACTCAGACTGTAATGTACAGACGGACCTTACCATACCCATACTGTAATGTACGGACGGACCTTACCATACTCATACTGTAATTTTGTAGTAGTACTGAAACTAGCAGTTTTGGGAGATTTTTCTTTGAGGGGGTTGCAATGAGTTTTAAATTTGTTGATTGGCTTGCCGGCCAACAAATTTACTGACTCGTTGCATAAAAAAAAACGATTAGAAAAGTGTCCCCAAACCGCTAGTTTCTATACTACTAATCATCATACAGATATTTAAAATAACGTTTTATTATTAACGGTTCAGTGATCTTGTATTTGAATGGAAACTTGTAAATATGAAATAAATGTCGGTATTCAATGTCGTCGATAGCGATTATCACAGGGACACTATATAATAAAGACAACCGACATATTCAAACGTTATTGTTAGTTTAACATAAAGTCTGCAAAATGTGGTTTCATATTACATGCAGGCAGCTCTTAAACATGCGATATATATATATATCAGTTATAGAAGTCGGTGTATTTAAAAGGCAAACTAGTTCATATTAGTGCGGGTAAACATATTTCGTGTGGTTAAGTGTCCAGATTCTAATGTGCATCTAGGTATATATGGATTGATCGGAATGGTTTAACGAAGGACTCAAAAGTGAAAAACAATCCAAACCCGACTATCAAGGTAAGAAGATATTTTTGAGTACTGTCAGTTTTTCAATATGTTCTTGTGTGCAATACTTGTTAAACTCCGGTTGGTGGCATTTATGACTTCATTGGTACTTTTTGTGAAAACGAATAAATATTGCATATTGCTGTGGACGCTAAATTGCTGAATATTTACCGAGCCGGGGATACGGGTTTTCTAACCGTCAATAACAAATGTTTTAACCGACGAGGATTGGGTGGGAAAATAAAAAAACAAACACTTTATGTGAACAATTAATGAAAAATAACGCAAATCTACAGCGTCATGTGCAGTAGCTGAAGGATAAATGGTTGTGTAACACATAAAAACAAAACGTGAATGCAACGTTTTCTATTGCGAACACAAAGTATATATACTGGCGTCCTATCAGTTATCGGCGCCGAACAGTTTCCATGATAAAACGCACATTTTTCGCGATAATATTCATTCCGGATTTATATATCGTTGGACACTTTCATCTGAATGTTATATATACAAAGAGGTATATAAAAATGATTAGACAAATAAAAGAACATTGTCGGTGAAACAATGTGTCTCCCATGCGAGTATGTGTCGCTTCTTACGGATGGCGAGAGGTATACACTTTACAGTACTGTTTCACCCAGGAATAAGTGGGTGTTAAATGTCAAACACCAATTAAACAAATTAAAGGGACACTGTGTTAATCAATTAGATTTTCAATTCAAAATTCAAATAGTATAGCAGAGGATAAATGTAGTTATTTTAAAAATGCAATTGACACATTGCATCATACATATAATGGAATATGGAATAGTCCTATGTTTTCATTAGAAAATGGGTCAAGTTATTTTACCTTATTGAAGCAATGTAAATAATTATTGCTGGTGAGTAAATGTACATCACTACCCGTGGTTCAAAAAATGTAATGGGTGGAAAAATAATTTCAAATGAAGGTAAAGTCTATGTTTCATTGATATTAATAAGGTTCGCGTTTGTTACAAACAATCCGCGTTAATTGTTGCAAACAATCCGCGTTAACATCGTACTTATTTACAACATAGTAACGTTTACAGTCGTCTTATATTGTGCACAAGAGGCTTAACCTTCATATGGTGGTAGTAAATGAAACAACTGCATCTATGATAATTTTTATTTTATTTAAAGTTTATAGATGTGCCGAAAAGTGGTCGGACACCAGCATATTTTTAGGAAATCATATTCAAAAACCCAGATATTGACATGTCTGCTTCTTTTTAGTCTGGCGTACTTTAAACTCGTCATAAATGCAAATACAATGACCACTCTTCACATAATGCAGAATGTTAAGTGTTCTAGTCTCAAGATACTTCGAATGAAGAAGGTTTAAAACAAATATCTGGGACGAAAAGCGTGCAATACATATACATTGTGGACTTAAATAGACACGAAACACGTTTTCATTTATACATTCCTTTAGAGTAACCATATGAAACTAAAGCCCTAAATTGTATTTGTATACACGCTCGCTTATCCTGCTATGCGTACATGGTGGACGCAATATCATTTTAATAATTATATACATATCACACACGCATTCAAGAACGCAATCTAACTGTCAAGATCATGATAATCAATAAGTATTTCAGTTGTAATATAACACATGTTAACCCCGCCCAAACCCACCCCTCCCCACCCCTCCAACACACCACCATTCTTAACAGCCTCATGCTACCATAAAATACCAGCGGAAGTGTTATTCTGGATATGTCTTTAATAATAATTCGATTCATATAAATGATCAACCAAAATAAAACCCGGCATAATGTCCACGGCTCAATTTTAAATACAAGGACAACGTAAGTAGTTGTTTCAGTTTAATGGATGTTTTCAGTTTAAATATATTTATGTTAGATAATTGTGATTAAGTATGTTCAATGAACATTAATCGGGTGTCTTCTTGTTAGCCATACTTTGTGTTCCTTGTACGTAATAAGAACAGTATACCACTGAGCAATGATGTTGGCTAAACATATTTTATTCAGTTGCATTTCAAATAACTGTATACAAGAGACAGGTAATGGTACGGAGATACGACAATTAGTGAATCGATAGCTGAACGAATATGTGTAATTTGCATATTCAATACAAATATCGTGTATCGTTTATTGGAATGATCTGTGTAGATAGTTTGCTATTTATCTCGTCGTATAGATGACACATAATACAGCTGTGTTAGACCGTATAAAGCTCCCTCCGCATAACGCTCCCCGGGGAGCATTATGCATATCTTACATCCGCTTAAAGCTCCACATGAGCTTTATGCGTACCCTTCTTCCGCATAAAGCTCCCCTGTAGTTAGGGAGCTTTATGCGGAACGTTTGCCGACTAGCTCAAAATCATATGTACATGTCTTCCGCATAAAGCTCCCTAACTAGATGATGATCAACATCATCGTAATAAACAAGAAAAAATATAATCATCATCATCATCATCAAAACCAGCAGGAGCAGCAGTCAGTCTTCTTTATCATCATCATCATCATAAACAACATCATCATCATCATCATCATCATCATCATCAAAAGCAGCAGCAGCAGCAGTCATCAACTTCATCATCATCATCAACTTCATCATCATCATCATCGTCATTATCATCATCATCATCATCAAATTATCCTCATTACTGACCAAGGTACACAAGGTACTCGTAATACGTCAAACAATAATGTATAGCTATATTTAAAACTTTTATAAAGTTATATAACAAAATTGCCTCTGTATTTTTTTAGAAGCACTTCACTGTACTGATGAAGCAATGATATAGCAATCTGCCAGTAATTAGTGTCTATACCAAATGTCCAATATTCTGTACCACGTCGATGATCGTACACTGTGCAAAATCACAACAACATCTTGAAATAATTTGTTAAACAAATAAATAATAATAATATGATGATGATGATGATGATGATGATGATGATGATGATGATGATGAAGATGATAATGATGATAAAAAAGAAGATGATGACAAAGAAGATGAAAAAGAAAAGAAGAAGAAGAAGAAGAAGCAGAAGCAGAAGAAGATGATGGTGATGGTGATGATGATGATGATGATTATAAAAATATTATAAAAATATATTATTTTTTTTCTTATTATTATTATTATTGATGTATTTTTCTTATTATTATTATTTATTTCTTGTTCTTATTCAAGCTGGGGAGCTTCATGCGGGTTGATTATACATCCTCTCCGTATAAAGCTCCCCGGGGAGCGTTATTCGGAGGGAGCGTTATGCGGTGCTACAACCAACGTACAACGCTCCCCGGGGAGAGTTATACGGAGGGAGCGTTATGGGGTGCTACACAGCTGCATCCTTTTACATGCGACGTTTGTCTTATATAATGTTCCGTTTGTTACTTTTCTCAATAAAATCTGTCGCATTTGGTATACATTTGGTACGCACAACAGAGCATGAACGCGAAAACGCGATGCGAGAACACGAGAACGAGAGAACGCGGGGCGATATCTCGCCTCGCATTCTCGCCTCGCGTTCTTATATTCTCGCCCTACGTTTTCGCGTTCTCGCGATCATTTACACTGTACATTTACACCGGGCCTAGCTATTCAATTAATTAATGAACATATTCATACTGAAGCAATGAATATACTTAATTATTTAAAAAATTGTATTTGTTTTAGGTAGGGTAAAGTAAGGAAGGTAAAGCATGTATGCATGCATGTTAGTATGTATGTAAGTCTCTATGTCTGTATGTATGTAGGAGCAGACTCAATAAAACCGAGTCTGCTACTTTTCTCTCTTCTTTGTGTTTGTTGCTTCCAATGGATCACCTTTTCGATATTTATTGACATTCACACTAGCGTTTGTTTAGTGCTGTGTGGCGTCTGTAAAAAGTCGCCCGACTCGAATCAGTAGTGTTTTTACTTACTGGTCCTTTAGGATCACCAAGCCGAATATGTGTGGCTTTAAAGTAGAATACCGCTTAAGTGGGCTTGAGGGGTATTGCACCCTATATTACCTCTCATGAACAGACTCAATAAAACCAAGTTTGCTACTTTTCTCTCTTGTTTGTGTATTTTGCTTCCAATGGATCCTATTTTCAGTATTAATTTACAAGTTATAATATGCTCTACAATCAATGATCGCTAGCAACTGACTTTTTTATTTATGATCCCCGTACGTCATTCAGTCTGTCTTACCGTTGGCACAAGTTGAATATTTCAATCAATTTTCTATCTATATTGTACTATTCTATCCTTGTCGTAGTAAGTCAGTCTGTACAAATACAAATTTAATTTAAAGTCGGCATGGTATAAATGCAAACATCATTACATGGTCCGAGTATTAACTTTTATACCTCATCCAACCCTTTCTCAAAGAAGCGAAAACGGGACTGGTTAGGGTATAGGGTATGAAATAAAACCTTAATTTCGGTTTTAAAAGTTTGCATATTGTAACATTAAAATATTTGATAGGTAATTTTAAAAAGGTTACCGTATTTTTTTTAGTTAACAAGTTTTTAATCGTGTTGTATTGTAGAAATATCCGCTATAAAATCTTGTTAATAAAAGCTTTCCCTTCGCTTAAAGGAATTAAGGCGTGACCACGTAATGATAATCTATGTATAGCTATTGACAGACATAATTCATATTTAGCTAAGTAAATATCTCCTCAGTGGCGTATAAACAGTTTAGTGATTTTTCCTTCTCAGATACAAGATGGCTTCCTGGTGGTCATTTATTTAATATAGCGAAAACATTGCACTTGTAATGAATAAAACCATTGATTTAATGTATACACATCGCTTTAGTAAAAAAAATAGGGAGAGCTTAAAATATATGCACTATAGGAGTAAGATAACAACATAATGTTTATGCTGCTTACTCGGAGAGGGCACAGGTAGGAGTTTTATTTTAATATTATATACCACGGCTACTAGAATATATCTGTCTATTAGATTGACATGCCCACATCGGGATATCACTGTATTTTAATATTATACATCACAGATACCAGGATAGCTCTATCTATTAAATGTACTTGTAAATACATATTGCAATGGAAATTTGTATGTCACATTAAAACATATGCATACATACCCTACCCTACTTGGCGTTAACCTACGCTACACCTACCTCTTCTTTACCCCTACCATAATTACCCTATATTGATACATATACATTTCCTTAACCTTCCATTGCCTACCCCTCCCTTACCTGCCCTATCCTACCATACCCTACCTTACACTACCCAACCAAGCTCCAACCTACTCTACCATACCCTACTATTCCATACTCTGCTCTATACTACCCCACTATGCTCCACCCTACTCTCCCATACCCTACCTTACCATGCCCTACACTATCCTACCATGCTCCACCCTACTCTACCCCTACCCTACCATAATCTACCATCCTATACTCTATACTACACTACCCCACTATGCTCCACCCTACTCTACCATACCCTACCTTACCATACTCTACCTAACACTACCCAACCATTCTCCACCCTACTCTACCATACCATACCTTACCATACTCTACCGTACACTACCCAACCATGCTCCACCCTACTATACCATACTCTACCATACCATACTCTGCTATACACTACCCCACTATGCTCCACCCTACTCTACCATATCCTAACTTACCATACTCTACCCTACACTACTTAACCATGCTCCACCCACTCTACCATATCCTACCTTACCATACTCTACCCTACACTACCCAACCATGCTCCACCCTACTCTACCATACTCTATTATACCATACTCTGCTCTACACTACCCCACTATGCTCCACCCTACTCTACCATATCCTACCTTACCATACTCTACCCTCTACTACCCAACCATGCTCCACCCTACTCTACCATATCCCTACCTTACCATGCTCTACCCTACACTACCCTACCATGCTCCACCCTACTCTACCATACCCTACCTTGCCATACTCTACCCTACACTACCCTATCATGCTCCACCCTACCTGCAAATGTTAGTGACACAACTCTGTAGTCTCCCACGAATGCCATGCATAGTTTTTTGCCATTTGTCTTAGTAAACAATGCCTGTCGATGTATTGCAATTGTGGGGTTATTAATCTCCTTTATTGATTAAGGTAGTTATTTTTATTTTAGAGATTGTGGAATGAAGTGACACGTGTCTTAAAAATAACTGCAGAAATTGGCTCTATTTTATTGTTTAATAATTTTTTACGAATCTTGCCAGCTTTAGCCAGATATACGGGCAGTTTGAAAAAAAGAAGGATTGACGGCTTTGAAACATTTTTCCTGAGACAAATTTTGTTTTCGCATATTGAAAGAAGTACTCTTATTCATTCATGTTATTAATAATAGATACAACAACAATTAAACAATCATGCTTGGTAACTGTCGGGAAGTTACTGTCCACGTGTGTAATAATTGGACATGGCAAGCTGAGAAATGATTAGTTTACAATAAACAAAAAAGTTAATATTTAGTGACAAACATAACAAACTTAAACAAAAAGGTTAAAGGTAACGTATATAATGTGAAAGTAGGTTACAATGACTTAGTTTTCAGAGTATGGCCATTGCTTCACGAGAGGAAGGTGCTGATAAGGTTTGATGAAGATTGGACATGGTAATACTGAGATATAACAAACATAGATTCGGCACCCCAGCCCGCCCAAACTTTAACAAAAAGGTTAAAGTAGCGTATATTTTTGAGTAAGTACGGTAAGGAATTGAATTGAATTGAATGTTGTTTAACGGCTCATCAACACAGTATAGGTTATTTAGAGCCGCCCCAGAGAGAGGGGAAGGATACATAGGAATCCGGGAACCTGCCCTACTCTTATTATCGAATAGATTCCTATGGTTCTTTAACGTGCTCGGAGGATAGACCGATACACGGGACCGCCCGACGACCAAAGCTAGCCTGTGTCCGCGATTAGTTGCCGCGATCCGGAGTTTTCTATGTAAACCCGGGAATCGCGCCGCCTGCATTGCTTTGGATTTCGAGATTTTAAGTCGGGGGATTTCCGGGCATGCAGGCGTGCGATAAAAAGGCTCGTATTGATATAGGTGGTCCAGTTTATGAACGATTAAGTTTGTATTTAAATATTTTTCCAAAAATCGAAAAATGCCCTGTGCTAGCGAATAGACCAAAGCGACCATTCCCAGAAGTGCATCGACGATATACGCATGTGTAAAACATCATTTCTGCCGTATGTAATTGATCAGGAAAAAAATCTCGCTTAACGCATAGAGATGCTTGTTATTTTATATGCAGGCCTTAACATGTCTATTGCAAATTTCCTAGCAATATATATATATTAATAGCTATTTGACGTACATCTGTGAATTTCTAGATACAAAGATCATAATTTGAAGAAGATTTATCCCAAAAGGTTAAAACCAATATAGGCGTAGAACTTACAATGCAGACGTGCTATGAAATAAGAACAAACTCAAGGTGAATATATTCATCTTTATTTCAGGGAACACTATTTACGTTTTAAGTGTTAAACATGCGTAAGAATACACGTGAATATATGCAACTGTGTTAGGGCTTTACATGTAGGGGTTTAAATGTTCAGTTGTGCACCGAAGAGTGCTCATTCTGAATTTGTCTAATATATTTTAGTCTCAAAAATAATTGTTTGAATGTATCAGATAACCTGATGATTCAATAGCTGGGACTTCGATCATTGTTTTAGTGTAAATGATCAATTGACTTCTGATAAGTAGCCAAACACTATTCGAGTGTTAGTTATAATATCGCCGTTGTGTATTGCGGCATTGTATGATTTTTCAGAATAAAGCAAAACAATTGAATTAAGTTTAATTAGATTTAAATTAAATTACGTCTCAGTAGACACACACAGCCTTATGTAAAACAGTGTAATTTGGATATTACTTGGTGAACGTAAAACTATGGAGATTTAATATTCGTTCAAAAGCGAAATTTAATACAAGCTTGTAATGTAAGTAGAGTTCTGTGTTTATCGTAAAAATAATGGATACTATATTAAATACAAACGTGTATGTTTAAATTAAAGAATGTGATAACATGGCTTACTTTATTTAGAAATGATGTCTCGTGTGCCATTTTTAGCTAAATGGACAAATCTATGGTCAAATTTATTTAACATAAACAAAAAATCTTCGAGTAAAATTGTACTAAACTTGAAAAATAATGAGCATCCCCATAGTTTATGAGAGATTTTGTTCAAATAAATTAGTAGTAGAGGAAGCGCTTTAACTGTAAACAAACGTGCGCCATTTTGTTTTCTGAAAATAGAAACGCACGTGGTACATGTATAAAGTAGGTCACGCGCGGACTCCTTTGTATATGAATTTATTTTGGGTAGAAGTGATTAGTGACAGGATGTTCTAACAAAGGAGATTGCATCAGCCTTCTTAATCCTTTAGCGTACCCACACGATAGGATGAGTGTCATAGGTTAATACCTCTTTTCAATCGACACTATTGAGAGACAGGATGTATGCGTTCCTTTTGTATTAAAACCGTAGAGGAGATTACTGCCAGGATGTTGGAACAACAGTTATTGACATTTATACTTAATCTTTGGACATAATAGAGACATGATGTCTGAGTTCCTTTTGTATAAAAAACGCAGAGAGGATTAGGGACAGGATGTTCGAACAACAGGTATTGACATGGTGAATTGACAAATGACCGTAATAGAAAACGTAAACAAACGACCGGAAACCCTCTATTATACCGACACTTTGAACACAAGATTTGACATGTTAAGACTCATTCTTCTAAAAAATAGACTTAATGTTGATTTCTATAAATAGAAAAATGGACAAATCGGATTGGTGGATAAATACCACTTAACTTCTGTGTATATATCCGTAATGCCTTTATACGTACACAATCAATTATTTACATTATATGTCAAATAAAACATTATTATACCGTCTGTTATGAGTGGAAAGATTAATTTTACCAAATAGGAACAAAGCTGAACACATTTAGACTGTAAATCAAGAATCCCCCGATAGATTATCGAATGTGTCCCTGATTACTGGCTGTAGCACCATGGTTGAAGACATCCAAAATATATCCTATCTTTAATAGAAGTCGTATTCTTCATGACAAGTATTATTCAGAAGACATTTGCTAGAGAAGGTACAACCTTTCTAGCTTGTAATAATGTCAGGGCTTTCTTTACTAACGCCCCCATTGATAAGTATAATTTGTGGACTTGAACTGATGTTTGTAGAGCCTTATCTTTTCTTCTGGATAACATCTTTATAAGATACGGTAAAACTATTTACCGCCAGATTGTTGGTATTCCTATGGGTACTAACTGTGCGCTACTTGTTGCAGATTTGTATTTGTACTGCTATGAAATATATTTTATGTTGAGTTTGTCACCTGCTAGCCAGGGTGAAATTATTGATGCCTTTAATAATACTTCTCAGTATCTTGATGACATACTCAATATTGATAATCCGTTCTTTGCTCATATGGTTACTAACATGTATCCACCAGAGCTCACGTTGAATAAAGCCAACAGTTCGGATACAGTAGCAGCATTTCTCGATCTTCATCTCTCGATTTCAAATGATTGTATTCATACTAAAATCTATGATAAGAGAGATGATTTCAATTTTAACATCGTTAACTATCCACACCTGGATGGAGATGTGCCACGTGCTACCTCATACGGAGTGTATATCTCCCAGCTCATTCGATTTGCTAGAGCGTGTAATGATGTTATAGACTTCAATGATCGAAATCAAGTTATTACAAGTAAACTTCTTCAGCAGATCTTTCTCTAAATTCTACCGCCGCAACGAGGGTCCGCTGGAAAAGTACAACACCAACCTTAAAACACTTCTGCGACTAGGCATATCACAACCCTCATTTTATGGAGATGTGGTCTATAAACTTCGAAAGTTAAAGGGGTCTGACGGGTTTCCTGACCACTTTACAAATTTAATCAGGAAGTTCATCAGAAAAGGATATAACCCTTTGGTTTTACAGCGCACTGCATGTTTAGTGATTGACCCCTCTACAGTCAGTCATTACGCTTCACTTTTCACTTGTGCGATGACTGGACTACCTCTTGGGACTCTATGATTGTACCTACTAAAACATTTTTATATATATGTAATAATATGTATTGTCCAGAGATTGTGATTTGAACTAGGATTAAAAGGTCACTGTAATTTCTATACAAAGCTGATAATTTATTTATTTTAAGGATTATATCACCTTGGTAACGGATTGAATTTTGACCATTAGGGGCTTAAAATGTTTAATTTTTCAGCGAGTTATAGAATTCATGTTTATATGTTATACAAATTATATCTGTATATTTTTAGCATATCCCCACCTAGCTACATATATAATATACCAAAATAAGCGGAATTTCACGCGCTATATGATGGTATAAACAAATGTGAAACTTTTGTTTCGGAAAATAACTCAAAATCAGTTTTACAGCCGTAGAGTATCATTTAATGTCTAATGTTCAATTTTATTTCATTTTCGATATCTTCTCACAAAGACCTTTCGAATAAAACTAGGGTTCTTGCGTCGATTTTATTTACTTTAAGATTATTGCATAAGAGCAGTTGTTAAACTTTTTTTTAATTTGTAATTTAAACCATATAAAACGGATACCATTTGATAGTTCTGTTCACACTGATTCTAATAATATATACTTTTGTTTACCTATCCCTTATAGTTACGGTGATATTACTGTTTAGGGGTCACGTGACATAATGGTAGACTCGGATTGGTCCAAACTTTAAATATCCATAACTATGTCATTAATGGACCGAATCGTATCATTTTGAAGGTATTTTCGAGAGCTAGTTGATTGTAGACCAAAACCGGAAGTAGTTCACAATACAACCGGAAGTGACGTCATTATAACCTAAAAATGGTCATATCTTTCACATTTTCAGTCTTATGTACACACATTGGTATCATTTTAAGCGTTTTTCCAAGTCCAGTAAATACAAGATAATGTAAAACTATAACAAATCACTGCCATTAATTTGACTATTTTTATTGTAAACTCAACAAATAACAGATTTAACATTGATAACAATCACCTATATATGTCACACATAAACTTTACAGTAATTGTTTAAAAATTGACTGCACGTAAAAATCAGCCAATCTCTCGCCCCCTTATAGGGTTGGAAATCGTCTCCGTTTGTATTTTTCAACAGTATCGGTACGTAGGTATTATTAGGGTTAGCTTGAAACATAAACATTCTCCATAGAGTCCATCCACACGGTATATTTCCAGACATATAGCAATAACGAAAATTTTAATCCACGAGTGTCCACTGATTTTGGGTTAAACGAACAAGAAAAGGTCCGGGTCTTCTATCTTTTTGCAGAATAACTGTTTCTTTGTCAATGTCTTTGTTGATTTTTTTGTATCCGGTTGGTAGACACCTTTATTTGGTGACTCGTGACTTGACTTCTTATAAGTTTTTTGCACGATCCAAATACATCTATAATGACTTGCGTGTCAGTCGGTGTATCCGCTCTATTGTCAACTAGCACATACGAGTAAGGTTTAGCCGTTGTGTCGTTATATAGCTGCATGAATGAGGGTTTGTTTTTGTCAAATATTCTATCAGCCATGATTCCGATCTGCCTCCGATCTGCGGGACATCTAAAGAGCGCCATGTATTGGGCATTTCTGCTGGTACTGGTATTGTGCTTGCCTTTTGGAAATGCGTTCTGTAAAAGTAGAATGACGCTCGAGTTTCGATGTTTTTCTTGCGTAAACAATTTGGAAATGATGGGACTGTCCACTGCGAGATCCATAAGATCATTCAGTACGAATATGCTGTTATACACCGGGTCAAGATCGCTCAGGTCAGCCTGAAATTCGGGTACGCCTTCTCTAAAGGAAATTTATTTTCCTAATGGGCTCTTCATCTCCCTATACATATATTGCCACTGTCCGATAAAACAGTATTTGTCTGACGAAGTTACTTTTTCCGCTGATACTAGGCCCAACCACCATGAGAGAGAACATGTGCTGAAATCGAAAGTCCGGATATTGATTTGGATTCACGTGTCTTTTGTGTATAGCAGATTGCAGCTGCACGGCTTTACATATTTTTTCTTTAAATCGCCGGGTAAAGTGCAGTCTCGGGTTGTTCTTGTCCGTACTCCTCTAACCACGTTGAGTACTTGGATCGTTTTAACAAAGGTGACCTCTGAGCGCTGTTCAGCTTATAGACGTTCCTGAGATGAGCATGTATGGTCTTCAAATTCCCTTTCCTGCAAATGTGACACGACTTTGCGTATTTATAGGTCATGTTGAAAGTGTATGACAACATATGTTCTAAAACGATACAGTAAGGTCGGAATCTAAAGTTTTCGTTGAATTTCAGACTATTTTCAGACATGTACACTAATTACACTAAATAATTTGAATTCTATTTTTCAAAACTAACAAACATGCATTATTCCTGAAAGACCATATAATTTCCTCTCAAAATATAGAAAATACATTCTAGAAAGCAACACAATCGGTTTCTCCGCCTACAAATACAATTCATTTACCCCACCCACTCATTACTCAACAAAAGGAAAACATGACATTTATAGACACACGACAGCATATACTTGTCCCTTATTTGAGATATAACACATCCATAATTGAATGACAAACACTCCAAATTGTCATACAAATTATATTTCTACATACCTTAACCGGCTTTTTTTCGTAATCTGTTGTCGGCTGCAGAAGTGCAGGAAATTATAAAAAAAGCTAGCATTTACAACATAGCCAACAGTTACGATTTTCTGTTTACAGTGTACATACTGGTCATAGTACAATTTTTTTTATTTATACCAAAATTAACTGCTGTAGAGGTGCTGCAGGGTCGATGCAGGGGTGCTGTAGAGGTGCTTCTAAGGTGGTGGTGTTATTAGTGGCGGTGGTGGTTGTGGTGTTAGTGGTGGTGGTGGTGGTGGTGGTGGTGGTGGTGGGTGGTGGTGGTGGTGGCGGTGGTGGTTGTAATCATTACCCTGACAGTACTCATGCGCTCCCGGAGCTACCAAATGAGCTACGACTGTTGTGTTATTTGCACAAGAACTGGTTTTGTGTGTCTAAGATACATAATTAAAAAACGAACATATTTTTTTCAGAGTTAACCACAAAAGCAAATATGGACGAAGAAAAAGTTGAAAGTGTATCTGAGCACTTTCGTTAATTTGATGGCAAGAAAAGGCATACCCAGTTGTGTCAGAATGAAGACAGTGATATAGTGTAACAATTATCAGACAGATAGAGCAGTGATACATAACGTGACCAAATGGCGGAGAAAGGTAGGTCTGCCACTACAGACTAACACATGTACATCACTATATCTGTGTATATACTACTCCGCCACATAAGGCACATATGTGTAGAACAATATATGTGTATATAAAACCCTCATGCCACATAAGGCGCAGACCATTGGGGTCTGGTACAAAACCATGTATGTTAATACATCTGTAAATTTACCTCTCCCACAAAAAAGGCACATATGAGAAGGTTCTGGCACACGCGCTTGTACAACAATATATATGTATATATAAACCTGCCGCTCAAACGGTACATATGAGTAGAGAAAATGTATATCAATATATCTGCAAATATACCCCTCCCCCACTTAAGACTCATATGAAGAGGGTCTGCACAAGAACCTGCACATCAATATATGTGTATATATACCCCTACCCCATATAAGGCCCAAATGCGTGTAGTCTAAGAAAAAACGAATGTACATCAACACATCTGTATATATACACTTCCGCACATAAGGTGTATAGGTGGGGTACGAGTGTCTGACCACGGACGAGATTCCAGATTGCCTCGTGGTAGTGGCCTGTCCAGTTAGCACACTACGCACGGGGGATTTTCTCACCCCCAGGGTTTTGCGTTTGTTGTTGTTCTTATTCATATTGTACACACAGGTGGTACAATGTGTTTGTGATTGCTTTTATCACCAACAACAGTTGATTAAGGTTATTTACTACCCTGTATAATTATGGACAGTATAGTATAGTTATTATATAACCATGTATGGTTGCTTTTGTGTTAAGTAACCCGTCAATTAGTTTAACAGTTCTTAATGTTTGTATGTGTATATTATGTATGCACACTTTTTCTATGTAACACATATGTTATAGACACAATATTTTTGCGTCACGTGTGTTAATAGCCCAAGCACAGAAATCGTCTCTGATTCCACTCGGATAGACAATAATCCCAACTGCAAGAGCGCTTTCAGTCTATTGACCTTCTTCAGTTGCAACATGCAATCCTAAACGATTTCTATTTAACGTATTAGTTATCTCATTAACTAATGTAGTGAGGTTTTACTTTATGAAGGTACACTGTGATAGACCAACTAAGTATATATAGTTTATTCAATCTGTCCTAATAGGATTATAACAGAGATTGAAAACTTTATATATGTGCGGTTTTTATTGAAAATGATATTTCACAGTACAGTAGTACCGTAAGACATGTCGGGTTGATACCGCATATAATGTATTTTAATAAAAGTGCAGCAAGGTTTATAGACACGACTGGGTTGATACCGTCTTAAATGTGTCTTATGATAGCACGTATTCCGAGGAATATCGTATTTGTAATGTACTCGTCGGGTTGATACCGAAACAAAATTTGGGGTACCTCCAAATGTGAGTAAATATGTTTAAAAGATAGATAATATATATATATATATTAGCCAACTGTGACACGAATGTGTCATACAGTGTATATTCCGAGGAATATGCAGGTTACACGTCGGGTTGATACCGAAACAAAATCTGGAGTACCTCCAGATGTTTGTAAATCTTAAATGTGTCTTATTATAGCATGTATTCTGAAGAATACAGTATTTGTAATTACTCGTCGGGTTGATACCGAAACAAATTTTGGAGTACCTCCAAAAGTGAGTAAATATGTTATAAAGACAAATAATATATATATATATATTAGCAAACTCTGACACGAATGTGTCATACAGTATATATTCCGAGGAATATGCAGTCTACACGTCGGGTTGATACCGAAACAAATGCTGGAGTACCTCCAGTAGTGTGTAAATCTGTACTGTAACAGAGAGTATCTGTTGTAAAGATTGCTAATAGAAATGAATTATACGATGTTTTCAGAGCTGAAAACGTGCGTGTAACTCAGTCGATGTAGGGACAACGACTGATGAAATATCTCACTGCTGGTGTTTTTATACACTAGGTAGTGCGTTGGTACTTAATTGGTTCCATCTGTGTATCTACAGTATTCCTTTTGTTGGCTGTTTCGCCGCGAATCAATTGACACGCTCAGTGTGATCAGCTAATTCACGCTCAAGATGAGACATTTTTCTGACCATGTTACCGCCGATATATCAGGATTGAATTAGCGTAATCCTCTTAATTACCCGTCGGCAGTAATCTGATAATGTACGAGATCTCTACTGGGTAATGATTAATTTAATGTCATTTTTGTGTAAACACCGATTTATGGGAATCCAACAATAGTGTTTACTTTCAAGAGTATATTAGAACACATAATTCCTCTTTCTGTATTTCTTTCTAAACTCATAGTTTTTAAAGAGTATATATTTCCTAGACGTGTTTAGTGTATTTTTCATCCTACTATTTATATTGATTTCAGTTAGATAAAGTCCTTATTTCAAATCAACCCGTGCCAATCACGAGTATATGTGTGATGTAGTTTGAGTAGACGTATGCCATTTTTTGTTTTGCATTGGTATATGTCAGCTTATGTGATTTTTAATTATATGATAGTATGATCTTTCTATTTTCTTTTTTGCATGGGGGGGGGGGGGGGGGGGGGTACGAGTGTCTGACCACGGCCGAGATTCCAGATTGCCTCGTGGTAGCGGCCTGCCCAGTAGCACACTACGCACGGGGGATTTTCTCACCCCCAGGGTTTTGCGTTTGTTGTTGTTCTTATTCATATTGTACACAAAGGTGGTACAATGTGTTTGTGATTGCATTTATCACCAACAACAGTTGATTACGGTTACTTACTACCCTGTATAATTATGGACAGTATAGTATAGTTATTATATAACCATGTATGATTGCTTTTGTGTTAAGTAACCCGTCAATTAGTTTAACAGTTCTTAATGTTTGTATGTGTATATTTTGTATACACACTTTTTCTATGTAACACGTATGTACACACTATATTTGTGTCACGTGTGTTAATAGCCCAAGCACAGAACTCGTCTCTGATTCCACTCGGATAGACAATAATCCGAACTGCAAGAGCGCTTTCGGTCTATGTGTATAGGGGGGTACGAGTGTCTGACCACGGACGAGATTTCAGATTGCCTCGTGGTAGTGGCCTGCCCAGTTAGCACACTACGCACGGGGGATTGTCTCACCCCCAGGGTTTTGCGTTTGTTGTTGTTCTTATTCATATTGTACACACAGGTGGTACAATGTGTTTGTGATTGCTTTTATCACCAACAACGTATATGCGTGGTGTCCTACACAAACGCATGCACATCAACAAATCTGTATATATACCCTCCCCTAAATACGGCACATATGAGTAGGGTCTGAGAAAAAAAAACGTGTGTACATCAACAACTCTGTATATAAACCCTCCCCTACATAAGGCACATATGAGTAGGGTCTGAGAAAAAAAGTATGTACATCAACATATCTGTATATATACCCTCCCCTACATAAGGCACATATGAGTAGGGTATGAGAAACAAACGTATGTACATCAATACAATTAATCTGTATATATACCCTCCCCTGCATAAGGCACATATGAGTAGGTTCTGAGGCAAAAGAACATATGTACATCAACACATCTGTATATATACCCACCCCTACATAAGACACATATGAGTAGGGTCTGAGAAAAAAAACGTATGTACATCAAAAAGCTGTATATACAGTATACCCTTCCATACATAAAGCACATATGAGTAGGGTATGAGAAAAAAACGTGTGTACATCAACAAATCTGTATATATATATATACCCCTACATAAGGCACATATGAGTAGGGTCTGAGAAAAAAACGTGTGTACATCAACAAATCTGTATATATACCCTTCCCTACATAAGGAACATATGAGTAGTGCCTGAGAAAAAAAACGTATGTACATCAACAAATCTGTATATATACCCTCCCCTATATAAGGCACATATGAGTAGGGTCTGAGGAAAAAAACGTATGTACATCAACAAATCTTTATATATACCCTCACCTACATAAGGCACACATGAGTAGGGTCTGAGAAAAAAACGTATGTACATCAACAAATCTGTACATATACCCTCCCCTACATAAGGCACATATGAGTAGGGTCTGAGAAAAAAAACGTATGTACATCAAAACGCTGTATATATACCCTTACCTACATAAAGCACATATGAGTAGGGTCTGAGAAAAAAACATGTGTACATCAACAAATCTGTATATATATATATACCCCTACATAAGGCACATATGAGTAGGGTCTGAGAAAAAAACGTGTGTACATCAACACATCTGTGTAAACCCTTCCCTACATAAGGAACATATGAGTAGTGCCTGCGAAAAAACAACGTATATCAACAAATCTGTATATTGACATTCAGGAGTCTGGATTATTTTGAGGTACCACGCTTTTAACAGCAAGACTGCAATATATTATAATATATATATATATTTGATTGAATCATACATGTGTAAGGATTCTGAATTGACTAAATGGACAAAAGGAGTTTTAATTTTTAAATTGGAAACATGTAAGTTTGTTTATCCTCATTTCTTAAATTATTTTAGCAGATTTTCCTATGACCCCTTCCCTATGACAAAACAGCATACTTGACTATGAAGTAATTCTGTTTTATGTTTGTGTTTTTTCTGCTAGAGAGAGAGAGAGAGAGAGATTTAAGTAATATAGTTTATTTACACCTTATACAGTTAGTTTATAAAGGGACACAACTGCTATTAAAAATTCAGTAAGAACAACAACTACTATGAAATAATTATGTTGTTTTTTTTCTGGTAGAGAGAGATTCAAGTAATATAGTTTATTTACACCTTATACAGTTAGTTTATAAAGGGACACAACTGCTATTAAAATTTCAGTAAGAACAACAACTACTATGAAATAATTATGTTGTTTTTTCTGGTAGAGAGAGATTTAAGTAATATAGTTTATTTACACTTTATAGTTAGTTTGCAAAGGGACACAACTGCTATTAAAAATTCAGTAATTATAACACTTTTATTTTATATCAAGAAAAATCAAGATAAGAAAAAAATGTTGTATATATAGACCTGTAGACTCTTTATTGTTTATTTTTAGCTTCTAAAGCTGGTTCCTGATGTTTTTGATGAGTTGATTTGCATTCACAACAAAAAAAAACACAACAAAACTTCAAAAATTTAAATAAATAGTTTTATCATGTAAAAAAATAAAATAAATACTGATACATATATGTTAATCTTAAAGCTAATGAAAAATGTTGATTTGCCAAAAATTAAGACTTTTTTTTTTTTCAAAATGCAGATATGTATCTTTTTACTGCATTTGATAATATTTTTCATTATTTCTGAAAACTGTTTATGTGTGGTCTACTTTTATATTCATATTATAAGTGACAGAGATTAACATTTTGTCAGTTAATTGTCAAGGTCTTGGTTCAGCAGAGAAAAGAGTTGATGTATTCAATTATCTTAAATTAAAAAAAATGTCATGTATATTGCCTTAGGACATCCATTCCACTGAAGCCACTGAAAAGTTTATTCGCACCCAGTGGGGTAATGAATGCGTATTTAGTTCAGGCACATCAAACTCTCGAGTGGTTGCCATATTATTCAGCAAAAACATAGAATATAAAATACATAGTCATATTCCAGATAATGAGGGTAATTTTCTGATTATGGACTTAACTGTAGATAACAACAGGTTTACACTTATAACGCTCTATGGGCCAAACAATGATTCACCCACTTTTTTTGATAATATTCTACATTAAACTGAGCAATTTAATAATAATACTTGGATCATATGTGGCGATTTTAATTTAGTGTTAGACAAAAAGCTTGATTATTGTTATTATAAACACGTTAACAATAAAAATGCTAGAGAAAGATTATTAGAAATTATTGCACAGAATAATCTTATAGATCCTTTTCGAGAATTACACCCTGATTTAAGAAGATATACATGGAGACGCAAAAGACCTCTACAGCAAGCAAGACTTGATTTTTTTCTTGTATCCGAAACGCTTTTTCCGTCTGTAAGTTAAATCTAGCTATCGCTCTGATCACTCGATGACAATTTTGTATATAAAATTTACGCATTTTATTCGAGGTAAACCATTGTGGAAACATAATAACTCTCTTCTCAATGATATTGAATACTTAAATATAATGAATTCAAAAATAGAAGAAGTTAAAGCACAGTATGCAGTGCCCATTTACAACAATGATAACATAAATAACATACCAAATAATGAATACAATTTGTGATTGATGATCAATTATATTTTAGAAACACTGCTAATGGAATTAAGGAGTAAATCTATATCATATTCAAGCTACAAAAAGAGAACAAAAGCAAATCGAGAAAATTAATTAATAAAACTCATTGAAGTTCTAGAACACGATCTATCATCCGACAAAATCCAATCTATGGAAATATTTAAACAAGAACTACAAAACCTAAGAAAAGATAAAATGCAAGGGTATTTGATACGATCACGTGCAGAACTACATGTAGTAGAAGACGGTGAAAAACCTTCGAAGTTTTTTTTTAACCTAGAAAAACATAACTTTGCATCTAAACTAATTCCAAAACTAGAAAAACAAAATGGAGACATAATAACAGATCAATTTGAAATTTTACAAGAAGCTAAGAATTTTTATATAGATTTATACTCCAATAAAGATGAGTCACTAGAAGATATAGACTTAGAAAATGAGCTGTCGGGAGTAAACATACCTAAACTTACTACAATTGAATCCAACTCAATAGAAGATCCCTTCACACACGAAGAATTAGCCACGACGCTAAGAGCAATGTCTAATAATCGAAGTCCAGGGAGCGACGGTTTTGGGGCCGATTTCTTTAAAGCATTTTGGAAGCAGTTTGGTCATTTTATTGTCCGATCGCTTAATTGTGGGTTCAATATAGGGGAATTATCTATAACCCAAAAAGAGGGTATAATTACTGTTATACCCAAAGAAAATAAATCCAGGCTTAACATTAAAAATTACAGACCAATTTTACTTCTTAATTGTGTATACAAAATTGCCTCTGGTGCCATAGCCAATAGATTTAAATCTACACTTGACAAATTAATTCATAGGGATCAATCTGGTTTTATTGCAGGTAGATATTTAGGTGAAAACACAAGATTTATATATGATATTATGCAATATGCAGAAGAAAAAAATCTAAATGGACTTGTTCTTCTAGTGGATTTCGAAAAAGCGTTTGATTCACTTTCATGGGCATTTGTTTACAATGTGTTGACGTTTTTTGGATTTGGAAAGTGTATTATTTCATGGATAAAATTATTCTATAAAAATGCCAAATTAACAGTTAATCAAGGCTGTAATCTATCAGAATTGTTTAATATTGGGCGGGGCTGTCGTCACGGTGATCCATTATCACCGTACATTTTTATCCTATGTGCAGAAATCCTTGCTATCAAAATAAGATGTAACAACTATATTAAGGGAATCAATGTTAATGGTACAGAAGTTAAACTGTCACAATACGCAGATGATACATCTATGGTTCTAGACGGATCTCCATCTTCCCTTAGAGAAAACTTATCAGAATTATCGAAATATGCAAAACATCTGGTTTAAATGTAAACTTTCATAAAACACAAATAATATGGATAGGCAGAAAAAATATAGCCAAGACACAATTAAAACTAAGTGGAAATTAACTTGGGGGGAAACACAATTTAAATTATTAGGTATAAATTTCAATGTTGATCTAGATAAAATGTTAGACATAAATTATAATGAGAAAATAATAAAGATTCAAAATTTGATCAAAATATGGAAAAGAAGATATTTAACTCCATTAGGGAAAATAACAATTATCAAACCACTACTCGTACCAATATTAAACCATCTTTTTATATCTCTTCCAAATCCTACAGAAACCGTTATAGCAAACATTAATGGCATACTGTACGAATTTCTTTGGGAAGGTCCAGCAAAAATAAAAAAACACAGTTATAGTAAAGCAATATTCAGAGGGAGGTCTCAACATGATAAACTTAAAGGTTTTTATCTTCAGTCTAAAATCCACGTGGATAAGAAGATTAATTGTGAGTGAAGGTAAATGGAAACATGCAGTTGAAAGTTTCATTGATATTAAAAAATTAGCAGTTTTAGGCAAATGCTATTGTGAAACAATAATTAAGAAAACTAATAATACATTTTGGATTGATGTTTTATCTGCTTTTTGCCGGAGTCATTAGCAGTAGTAAAATTGAATCTGTAGATACGTTTTTATTAAGTCCTATTTTTTACAATAACAGTATTTTAAGTGACAGTAAGCCAGTATATTATACAAATTGGTTTGATAAAAATATTTACCTAATAAATGACCTATTTAAAGATAATGGAGAACTATATTCCATTAATGAATTCGAAGATTTCTTACAATACAGTGGCTTAATATCAGTTATTAAATCCTTTCAAAAGAAGATATTGAAAACAACAGTTTCAAGTAAAATGCCACTTTCAAATATACCATCAAACATCACCCCATTTATACAAAACAGAAAAGGTTGCAAACTATTTTACAACATTCGAAATAAAAACAGCGATAAACCAACTTCGAAATTAAAATGGGAACTTAGTTATGACATAGAGGAAGAAACATGGACAGATATATATGCTTCACCATTCAAAAGTACAATGAGCACAACGTTGCAATGGTTTCAGATAAGAATAAATCACAGATTACTTCCAACTAATCTTTACTTACACAAAATAAAAATATAAGATACCCCCTTATGTTATTCTTGTAACAAAGAAGAGACCATTACTCACATGCTATGGACCTGTCCCACAACACAAACTTTCCTTCAACAACTACAAAGAATACTTGTATCAAAACAAATAATATTGCCATTTACAGAAGAACTTTTTATATTCAACTTAGGAAAATGCTTAACAAAGATTGAGTTGCAAATATTGCTAGAAATCAAATATTATATGTTTTGCTCAAAACGACGAAACACAGCATTAACCATACAGGCACTTAAAAACATACTTAAATGCTCTCATAATACACATAAACATATTGCAGTAAAAAACAAAAATGTGGAACAATTTAATTAAGATTGGGAGATGCTAAAACAAATATTTAACTAGGTACATAATAGTATCAAATTAAAAATACTCACCTCCACTGAACCAAGAACTGGCTTTTTTTTTCATTTTGTACATCGATTAAATCAGAAAATTCAAGACATGGACCACACAGGTAGTTTTTAAAAGTATTACATTTCACTTCATTTTTTTTTCTTTGGACTAAAAATAACATTGCAAATCTCATTATTTTATTATAAAGCAAACAAACAGTAATTTTCAAATGTTCTATACTATGCTTGTATATATTGTGTAAGGTGTGGCAAGGGATGGTCCTCCCCGACCCTTGTCTCACCATGTGACGGGGAGATTAAACGGGTCATCTTAAGATAGCTGAAATAAAAATCTGTATATATACCCTCCCCTATATAAGGCACATATGAGTAGTGTCTGAGAAAAAAACTGTATGTACATCAACAAATCTGTATATATACCCTCCCCTACATAAGGCACATATGAGTAGCGTTTGCGAAAAAAAAACGTATGTATATCAACAAATCTGTATATATACCCTCCCCTACATAAGACACATATGAGTCGGGTCTGAGAAAAAAAACGTATGTACATCAGCAATTCTGTATTATATACCCTCCCCTACATAAGGCACATATGAGTAGGGTCTAAATAAAAACATATGTACATCAACAAATCTGAATATATAACCTCCCACAAATAAAGCACAGATGCGTGAGGTCTGTCACCACAAACATATGTACATTATCAAATCTGTATGTGTAATGTCTGACACAGAACATATACATCAATATACATATATCTGTATACAATGTTTATACCCCTCCCCCCACATAAGGCACAAATGCGTGGGGTCTGACACATCAACAAATCTGTAGATATAAGCCTCCTCCACATGCCGCACAGATGGATTTTTAAACAAACACGTGTACATCAGTATATATGTACGTATAACACTAACCTACATAAGACTGCTCTGAGTATGGCCTGACACAAGAACATGTACGTCAATACATCTGTACATAAACATGTATATGGAAGAGCATTAACGCAAACAATCCAGACATGAATAGTGTACACATGT
Source organism: Cyrtodaria siliqua (assembly GCA_037043455.1). Taxonomy (NCBI): domain Eukaryota; kingdom Metazoa; phylum Mollusca; class Bivalvia; order Adapedonta; family Hiatellidae; genus Cyrtodaria; species Cyrtodaria siliqua. The sequence continues at coordinate 93,318 of JAWPHD010006248.1, read as the reverse complement.
ACATTACTTTTGTAAACCAACACATGTCTACTCCATCCGTGTATAATGTTCACATGTACTCGTGTAACCCAACAAATGTAAACTCCAGGCTTGTTTTTGTACCGCTATTATACAATTGAATTCCGTCAAAACATCTTGTTTCTATTTAGTAAATATTCAAGTAGTTGTGTACAAGTTGTCAACGTATTTATTTATCAATTAAAGGTTTCGGCAAATGTACTTTTAACATACAATTTACACAATTTCGAAAACTTCGGACATTGTTTTCCTTTATAGTATTCGAAAGGCTCAACCTAGAAATTTTAATTCCCCTCTTTTATAGCTGACAGCTGCAGTAAAAGTGTTGTGCGGGACACATGTATTATGTACGCCAGATAACGATGATTTTAAATATGCATCTGCCCGTGATATTGCTATCCCCGAATTTGCACTGTACTGAGCAAAAAAACGTTTAGCTCGACCTTTTAAGAATATCGATTAAACATATGAACATTGATATAAGTGTTTGAAGATATTAGAAATGCTACATAAGGATGAGATTTTTTCGAAGAGGTGTGTTATTTTATTATTTTCAAAGTGAAATAACATAATTACCTCAAATATATTAAAATCACCATATTTCAGTATACGAACGTATGGTGGCATTGACAATAACTGCCCTTTCTGTCATTGTTTAAAAACCGATGAAATGTGCCCACAAGCAATTGTTATTCTCAAACAAAAACATTTCAAATTTCGTAATTTTAAAAGTAACTCCCTTTTCATCGAAATGAGAACGCTTTTCGATAACCTATAACACTATATTCCCATCATATTTTCCTTATTTGTATCACCTCCTTTACAAATCATTTTGTAGCATTATTATTGGTCGTATCTATGTTACTGGCATTGACCACGAACATACACGGCTTTGCATATCGTCTATGGAATTTGCATGCATTGTATGTGCTAAGTTTAATGATGATACATTCTTTAAGGCAGTGCTATAACAACGGAACACACCTTTAAATACTTGTCAAGGCTTTCTCTTAAAAAATCAAACAGGAGATCGTGTTGCTCCATCTTGGCCTAGTTTTGATGTTAGCGACTTTTCGCAGAAAAGGCAAGCTATTGCACTCGCCTCGGCGTTAGAGTTATACCGTTACCGTTCCCGTTACCGTTACCGTTAGTTGACCTATTTCGGTAAGCGCATATCTCAGAAACAAACAACATGACATAATTCGATGAAACTTCACAAATATATTCAGTATAGATAGATAAATTGTCACTCGTCAGTCACATAACCTATTTTGACAAAGTTATACTCCTTTTTATAATTAGTAAGTTTCTTCGTTAACTCTTTTTGGTAAGCGCATACCTCAAAAAATGCTAGACAGAAACTGTACACATGTATATATTATCATATAAGAGGACCTCGTTCACCCATGTGGCATAACCCTATTATGAATTTTACAGAATTATGCTCCGTTTTCAACTTAGTTTCCCTAAAATAGACAAGGCCTCGAAAAGTCGAGCGTGCTGTCATCCGACAGCTCTTAATTTTTAGTCATTTCGTTTTCATATGCAAGTTACATTTTATAGGATTATAAGACGAAAACTATAGGTTATTCTTGGAGAGAGAGAGAGAGAGAGAGAGAGAGAGAGAGATCGTTGTAAACTAACTTGTTTACACCCTAAAACACTTGTCAATGATTATTTTACAAAGCAATCAAATATGGCAGGTCATCAACTTTGTCAATGTATCTCACATTATTATCCGCCGCCGAAAGGTAGCGAATGTGTTAAAAAGTAATACGTTCATGCATCTGTGTTTCCGTGTGTTCGTCCGTTGCACATTCTTGTCCGCTGAACTCCTACATTATTCAACCGATTTTCATGACACTTGATAGGAAGTATCTGTATGATGTCTGTCTTCAGCAACATCGTAGATTTGTCAGTTGTTTAAAACAATGGCTTATGTATCAACTTTGTTGGGGTTTGTCTATTTGAAACTACATCACCCGTGACTCATTTATATTCATAAGTTTCCTTGATGAATAGTTGCTTTTGAAAATGCCCCGTCGATATCCGTAACCGGTGAACAATGACGGCTACGGATATTTCGAAATACTTCGAGATGTCTGTTGGATGTCGGAGCCTAATCGGAAACATATGTGGGGTTATAACTATAGTGATGCATACGCTACGGCTGTGGTGCACACCATTGACTTACATTACGGCTATAGTTATACACACACTAAGGCTGTGGTACACACCATTGACTTACATTACGGCTATAGTGATACATACACTACGGCTGTAGTGCACACCATTGACTTACAATACGGCTATAGTGATACATACACTACGGCTGTGGTACACACCATTGATTTACATTACGGTTATAGTGATACATACTCTACGGCTGTGGTACACACCATTGACTTACATTACGACTATAGTGATACATACAATACGGATGTGGTACACACCATTGATTTACATTACGGCTATAGTGATACATACACTACGGCTGTGGTACACACCATTGACTTACAATACGGCTATAGTGATACATGCACTACGGCTGTGGTGTACACCATTGACTTACATTACGGCTATAGTGATACACACTATACGGTTGTGTTACACACCATTGACTAACTTACGGCTATAGTGATACATACACTGCGGCTGTGGTACATAACATTTAATTACTTTGCGGCTATAGTGATACATACACTACGGTTGTGGTACACCCCACTGACTTACATTACGGCTATTGTAATACATACACTACGGTTGTGGTACACATCATTTACAATACGGCTATTGTGATACATACACTACGGCTGTGGTACACACCATTGACTTACAATACGCCTATAGTGATACATACACTACGGCTGTGGTACACACCACTGACTTACATTACGGCTTTTGTGATACATACACTAAGGCTGTGGTACACACCATTAACTGCACACCATTGACTTACAATACGACTACGGTTGTGGTACACATCACTTACAATACGGCTATAGTGATACATACACTTCGGATGTGGTAGAAACCACTGACGTACAACACGGCCATCATGAAACATACACTACGGCTGTGGTGCACACCATTGACTTACATCACGGTTATATTAATGCATGCACTACGACTGTGGTACACACCACTGACTTACATTACGGCTATAGAGATAAATACACTACGACTGTGGTACACACCACTGACTTGCATTACTTCTATAGTGATACATACACCACGGCTGTGGTACACACCATTGACCTCCAATACGGCAATAGTGATACATTCACTACGGCTGTGGTACATACCATTGACTTACATTACGGCTATAGTGATACATACACTACGGCTGTGGTACACACCATTGACCTACAATACGGCTTTATTGATACATACACTACGGCTGTTGTACAAACCAATGACTTACATGACGGCTATAGCGATAAATACACTACGGCTGTGGTACACACCATTGAATTACATTACGGCTATATTGATACATACACTACGGCTGTGGTACATAACACTGACTTACATTATGGCTATAGTGATACATACACAACGGCTGTGGTACACACCACAGACTTACAATACGGCTTTTATGATACATACACTACAGCTGTAGTACACACTATTGACTTACATTACGGTTATAGTGATACATACACTACGGTTGTGGTACACACCATTGACTTACATTACAGCTATAGTGATACATAAACTGCGGCTGTGGTACACACCACTGACTTAAACTACGGTTATATTGATACATACACTACGGTTGTGGTACATACTATTGCCTTACTTTACGGCTATAGTGATACAATCACAACGGCTGTGGTACACACCATTGACTTGCATTACGGCTATATTGATACACACACTGCGGCTGTGGTACACACCATTGACTTACATTAGGGCTACAGTGATACACACACTACGGCTGTAGTGCACACCATTGGCTTACATTACGGCTATAGTGATACATACACTACGACTGTGGTACACACCAATGACTTACAACACGGCTATAGTGATACATATACTACGGCATTGGTACACACCACTGACTTACATTACGGTTATAGTGATACACACACTTCGGCTGTGGTACACACCATTGACTTACATTACGACTATAGTGATACATAAATTACGGCTGTTGTACACACCACTGACTAACATTAATGCTATAGTGATACACACACTACGGCTGTGGTGCGCACCATTGACTTACATTACGGCTATAGTGATACATACACTTCGGCTTTGTTACACAACACTGACTTACATTACGGCTTTAGTGATTCAAACACTGCGGCTGTGGTATACACCATTGACATACACTACGGCTATAGTGATACATACACTACGTTGTGGTACACACCTTTGACTTACATTAAGGCTATAGTGATACATACACTACGTTGTGGTACACACCTTTGACTTACATTAAGGCTATAGTGATACATACACTACGACTGTGGTACACACCATTGACTTTCATTAGGGCTATAGTGATACACACACTACGGCTGTGGTACACACCATTGACTTACATTACGGTTATAGTGATACATACACTACGACTGTGGTACACACCAATGACTTACAACACGGCTATAGTGATACATACACTGCGGCTGTGGTGCACAATACTGACTTACATTACTGCTATAGTGATACATACACTACGACTGTGGTACACACCATTGACTTACATTACGGCTATAGTGATACATACACTACGGCTGTGGTACACACCATTGACTTACATTACGGCTATAGTGATACATACATTGCGGCTGTGGTACACACCATTGACTTACATTACGGTTATAGTGATACATACACTACGACTGTGGTACACACCAATGACTTACAACACGGCTATAGTGATACATACACTGCGGCTGTGGTGCACAATACTGACTTACATTACTGCTATAGTGATACATACACTACGACTGTGGTACACACCACTGATTTACATTCCGGCTATAGTGACACTGCGGCTGTGGTACACACCATGTACTTACATTACGGCTATAGGGATACATACACTACGGCTGTGGCACACACCATTGACTTACAACACGGCTATAGTGATACATACACTGCGACTGCGGTGCAAACCACTGACTTACTTTACTCTATAGTGATATATACACTACGACTGTGGTACACACCACTGACTTACACTACGGCTATAGTAACACTACGGCTGTGGTTCACATTATTGACTTACATAACGGCTATAGTGATACATACACTAGGCTGTGGTGCACACCACTGACTTACATTACGGCTATAGTGATACATACACTACGGCTGTGGTACAAACCATTGACTTACACTGCGGCTATAGTGATACACAAACTACGGCTGTGGTACACACCACTGACTTACATTACGGATATTGTGATACATACACTACGACTTTGATACACACCACTGACTTACATTACGGCTATAGTGATACATACAATACGGGTGTGGTACACACCATTGACTTACATTACGGCTATAGTGATAAATACACTACGGCTGTGGTACACACCACAGATTTACATTACAGCTATATTGATACATACACTACGGCTGTGGTACACACCAATGACTTACATTACGACTTAAGTGATACATACACTATGGCTGTGGAACACACCACTGACTTACATTACGGCTATAGTAATACATACAATACGGGTGTGGTACACACCATTGACTTACATTACGGCTATAGTGATAAATACACTACGGCTGTGGTACACACCACTTATTTACATTACGGCTATAGTGATACATACACTACGGCAGTGGTACACACCATTGACTTCCAATACGGCTTCTGTGATAGATACACTACGGCTGTGGTACACACCATTGACTTACATTATGGATATAGTTACAATACGGCTATAGTGATACACTACGGATGTGATACAAACCCTTGACTTATATTACGGCTATAGTGATACATACACTACGTCTGTGTACACTCCATTGACTTACATTACGGCTACAGTTACATTACCGCTATAGTGATACACTACGTCTGTGGTACACACCCTTGACTTACATTACGGCTATAGTGATACATACACCACGGCTGTGGTACACACCATTGACTTACATTACGGCTATAGTTACATTACGGCTATATTGCTACACTACGGCTCTGGTACACACCCTTGACTTACATTACGGCTATAGTGACACATACACTACGGATGTGGTACACACCATTGACTTACATTACTGCTATAGTGATAAATACACTACGGCTGTGGTACACATCATTGACTTACATGACGGCTATAGTGATACATACACTACGGCTGTGGTACACACCACTGACTTACATGACGGCTATAGTGATACATAACCTACGGCTATGGTACACACCATTGACTTACATTACGGCTATAGTGATACATACACTACGGCTGTTGTACACACCACTGACTTACATTACAGCTAAAGTGATAGATACACTACGGCTGTGGTACACACCACTGTCTTACATTACGTCTATAGTGATACATACACTACGGCTGTGGTACACACCATTGACTTATATTACGGCTATAGTTACATTACGGCTATAGTGATACAGTACGGCTGTGATACACACCCGTGATTTATATTACTGCTATAGTGATACATACACTACGGCTGTGGTACATACCATTGACTTACATTACGGCTGTAGTTACATTACGGCTATAGTGATACACTACGGCTGTGGTACACACCCTTGACTTACATTACGGCTATAGTGATACATACACCACGGCTGTCTTACACACCATTGACTTACATTACGGCTATAGTTACATTACGGTTATATTGCTACACTACGGCTGTGCTACAAGCCATTGACTTACATTACGGCTATAGTGATACATACACTAAGGCCGTGGTACACACCACTGATTTACATTACAGCTATAGTGATACAAACACTACGGCTGTGGTACACACCACTGACTTACTTTACGGCTATAGTGATACATACACTACGGCTGTGACACACACCATTGACTTACATTACGGCTATAGTGATACATACACTACGGCTGTGGTACACACCATTGACTTACATTACTGCTATAGTGATACATACACTACGGCTGTGGTACACATCATTGACTTACATGACGGCTATAGTGATACATACACTACGGCTGTGGTACACACCACTGACTTACATGACGGCTATAATGATACATAACCTACGGCTATGGTACACACCATTGACTTACATTACGGCTATAGTGATACATACACTACGGCTGTTGTACACACCACTGACTTACATTACAGCTATAGTGATACATACACTACGGCTGTGGTACACACCACTGACTTACATTACGGCTATAGTGATACATACACTACGGCTGTGGTACACACCATTGACTTATATTACGGCTATAGTTACATTACGGCTATAGTGATACAGTACGGCTGTGATACACACCCGTGATTTATATTACGGCTATAGTGATACATACACTACGGCTGTGGTACATACCATTGACTTACATTACGGCTGTAGTTACATTACGGCTATAGTGATACACTACGGCTGTGGTACACACCCTTGACTTACATTACGGCTATAGTGATACATACACCACGGCTTTCTTACACACCATTGACTTACATTACGGCTATAGTTACATTACGGTTATATTGCTACACTACGGCTGTGCTACAAGCCATTGACTTACATTACGGCTATAGTGATACATACACTAAGGCCGTGGTACACACCACTGACTTACATTACAGCTATAGTGATACATACACTACGGCTGTGGTACACACCACTGACTTACTTTACGGCTATAGTGATACATACACTACGGCTGTGACACACACCATTGACTTACATTACGGCTATAGTGATACATACACTACGGCTGTGGTACACACCATTGACTTACATTACTGCTATAGTGATACATACACTACGGCTGTCGTACACATCATTGACTTACATGACGGCTATAGTGATACATACACCACGGCTGTCTTACACACCATTGACTTACATTACGGCTATAGTTACATTACGGCTATATTGCTACACTACGGCTGTGGTACACACCATTGACTTACATTACGGCTATAGTGATACATATACTAAGGCCGTGGTACACACCACTGACTTACATTACGGCTATAGTGATACATACACTTTGGCTGTGGTACACACCACTGACTTACATTACGGCTATAGTGATACAAACACTACGGCTGTGATACACACCACTGACTTACATTACGGATATAGTGATACATATACTACGGCTGTGGTACACACCATTGAATTATATTACGGCTATAGTTACATTACGGATATAGTGATACACTACGGCTGTGATACACACACTTCACTTATATTACGGCTATAGTAATACATACACTACGGCTGTGGTATACACAATTGACTTACATTACGGCTATAGTTACATTACGGCTATAGTGATACATTACGGCTGTGGTACACACCATTGACTTACATTACGGCTATAGTGATACATACACCACGGCTGTGGTACGCACCATTGACTTACATTAAGGCTATAGTTACATTACGGCTATATTGCTACACTACGGCTTTGGTACACACCCTTGACTTACATTACGGCTATAATGATACATACACTACGGCTGTGGTACACACCATTGACTTATATTACGGCTATAGTGATATATACACTACGGCTGGGGTACACATCATTGACTTACATGACGGCTATTGTAATACATACACTACGGCTGTGGTACACACCACTGACTTACATTACGGCTATAGTGATACATAAACTACGGCTGTGGCACACACCATTGACGTACATAACGGCTATAGTGATACATACATTACGGCTGTGGTACACACCACTGACTTATATTATGGCTATAGTGATACATACACTACGGCTGTGGTACAAACCACTGACTTATATTACGGCTATAGTGATACATACACTACGGCTGTGATACACACCAATGACTTACATTAAGGTTATAGTGATACACACACTACGGCTGTGGTACACACCATTGACTTACATTACGGCTATAGTGATACATACACTACGGCTGTGGTACACACCACTTACTTACATTACGGCTATAGTGATACACTACGGCTGTGATACACACCCTTCACTTATATTACGGCTATAGTGATACATACACTACGGCTGTGGTATACACCATTGACTTACATTACGGATATAGTTACATTACGGCTATAGTGATACACTACGGCTGTGGTAAACACCCTTGACTTACAATACGGCTATAATGATACATACACCACGGCTGTGGTACGCACCATTGACTTACATTAAGGCTATAGTTACATTACGGCTATATTGATACACTACGGCTGTGGTACACACCCTTGACTTACATTTCGACTATAGTGGTACATACACTACGGCTGTGGTACACACCATTGACTTATATTACGGCTATAGTGATACATACACTACGGCTGTGGTACACATCATTGACTTACATGACGGCTATAGTAATACATACACTACGGCTGTGGTACACACCACTGACTTACATTACGGCTATAGTGATACATAAACTACGGCTGTGGTACACACCATTGACTTACATTACGGCTATAGTGATACATACACTACGGCTGTGGTACACACCACTGACTTACATTACGGCTATAGAGATACATAGCCTACGGCTGTGATACACACCACTGACTTACATTACGGCTATAGTGATACATACACCACGGCTGTGGTACACACAATTGACTTACATTACGGCAATAGTGATACATACACTACGGCTGTGGTACACACCATTACTTACAACACGGCTATAGAGATGCATATACTACGGCTTTGGTACACACGACTGACTTACGTTACGGCTATAGTGATACATACACTACTGCAGGGGTACACACCATTGACTTACATTACGGCTATAGGGATACATACACTACGACTGTGGTACACACCACTGACTTACATTACGGCTATATTGATACATACACTACGGCTGTGGTACACACCATTGACTTACATTACGGCTAAAGTGATACATACACTATGGCTGTGGTACACACCACTGACTTAGATTACGGCTATAGTGATACATACACTACGGATGTGGTACACACCACTCACTTACATTACAGCTATAGTGATGCATACACTACGGACGGCTATAGTGATACATACACTACGGATGTGGTACACACCACGGACTTACAATACGGCTATAGTGATACACACACTACGGCTGTGGTACACACCATTGACTTACATTACGACTATATTGATACATACACCACGCCTGTGGTACACACCATTGTCTTACATTACGGCTATAGTGATACATACACTACGGCTTTGGTACACACCATTGACTTACATTACGGCTATAGTAACATTACGGCTATAGTGATACACTACGGCTGGGGTACACACCCTTGATTTACATTACGGTTATAGTGATACATACACTACCACTGTGGTACACACCCCTGACTTACATTACGACTATAGTTATACATACACTACGGCTGTGGTACACACCAATGACTTACATTACGGCTATAGTGATACCTACACTACGGCTGCGGTACACACCATTGACTTATATTACGGCTATAGTTACATTACGGCTATAGTGCTACACTACGGCTGTGGTACACACCCTTTATTTACATTACGGCTTTAGTGATACATACACGACGGCTGTGGTACACACCATTGACTTATATTACGGCTATAGTTACATTACGGCTATAGTGCTACACTACGGCTGTGGTACACACCCTTTATTTACATTACGGCTTTAGTGATACATACACGACGGCTGTGGTACACACCATTGACTTACATTACGGCTATAGTGATACATACACTACGGCTGTGGTACACACCATTGACTTAAATTACGGCTATAGAGATAAAAACACTACGGCTGTGGTGCACACCATTGACTTACATTACGGCTATAGTGATACATACACTACGGCTGTAGTACACACCATTGATCTACAAGACGGCTATAGTGATACATACACTGCGGCTGTGGTACACACCACTGACTTACAATACGGCTATAGTGATACATACATTACGGCTGTGGTGCACACCCTTGACTTACATTAGGGCTATAGTGATACATACACTACGGCTGTGGTACACAACACTGACTTACATTATGGCTATAGTGATACATACACTACGGCTGTGGTACAAACCACTTACTTACATTACGGCTATAGTGATACATATACTACGGCTGTGATACACACCACTGACTTACATTACGGTTATAGTGATGCTTACATTACGGCTGTGGTACACACAATTGACTTACATTACGGCAATAGTGATACATACACTACGGCTGTGGTACACACCATTACTTACAACACGGCTAAAGTGATACATACACTACGGCAGTGGTACACACCACTGACTTACGTTACGGCTATAGTGATACATACACTACTGCTGTGGTACAAACCATTGACTTAAAATACGGCTATATTGATACATACACTACGGCTGTGATACACACCATTGACTTACATTACGGCTATAGGGATACATACACTACGACTGTGGTACACACCACTGACTTACATTACGGCTATATTGATACATACACTACGGCTGTGGTACACACCATTGACTTACATTACGGCTAAAGTGATACATACACTATGGCTGTGGTACACACCACTGACTTACATTACGGCTATTGTGATACATACACTACGGCTGTGGTACACACCACTGACTTACATTACAGCTATAGTGATACATACACTACGGATGGCTAAATTGATACATACACTACGGCTGTGGTACACAACACTGACTTACAATACGGCTATAGTGATACACACACTACGGCTGTGGTACACACCATTGACTTACATTACGACTATAGTGATGCATACACTACGGCTGTGGTTCACACCATTGTCTTACATTACGGCTATAGTGATACATACACTACGGCTGTGGTACACACCATTGTCTTACATTACGGCTATAGTGATACATACACTACGGCTGTGGTACACACCATTGACTTACATTACGGCTATAGTTACATTACGGCTATAGTGATACACTACGGCTGGGGTACACACCCTTGATTTACATTACGGCTATAGTGATACATACACTACCGCTGTGGTACACACCATTGACTTACATTTCGGCTATAGTTACATTACGGCTATAGTGCTACATTACGGCTGTGGTACACACCCTTTATTTACATGACGGCTTTAGTGATACATACACGACGGCTGTGGTACACACCATTGACTTACATTACGGCTATAGTGATACATACACTACGGCTGTGGTACACACCATTGACTTACATTACGGCTATAAAGATAAAAACACTACGGCTGTGGTGCACACTATTGACTTACATTACGGCTATATTGATACATACACTACGGCTTTGGTGCACACCATTGACTTACATAACGGCTATAGTGATACATACACTACGGCTGTGGTGCACACCACTGACTTACATTACGGCTATAGTGATACACACACTACGGCTGTGGTACACACCACTGACGTACATTAAGGTTATAGTGATACACACACTACGTCTGTGGTACACACTATTAACTTACATTACGGCTATAGTGATACATACACTACGGCTGTGGTACTCACCACTTACTTACATTACGGCTATAATGATACACTACGGCTGTGATACACTCTTCACTTATATTACGGCTATAGTGATACATACACTACGGCTGTAGTATACACCATTGACTTACATTACGGCTATAGTTACATTACGCTATAGAGATACACTACGGCTGTGGTACACACCCTTGACTTACATTACGGCTATAGTGATACATACACCACGGCTGTGGTACGCACCATTGACTTATATTAAGGCTATAGTTACATTACGGCTATATTGCTACACTACGGCTGTGGTACACACCCTTGACTTACATTTCGGCTATACTGATACATACACTACGGCTGTGGTACACACCATTGACTTATATTACGGCTATAGTGATACATACACTACGGCTGTGGTACACATCATTGACTTACATGACGGCTATAGTAATACATACACTACGGCTGTGGTACACACCACTGACTTATATTACGGCTATAGTGATACATAAACTACGGCTGTGGTACACACCATTGACTTACATTACGGCTATAGTGATACATACATTACGGCTGTGGTACACACCACTGACGTACATTATGGCTATAGTGATACATACACTACGGCTGTGGTACACACCACTGACTTACATTACGGCTATAGTGATACTTACACTACGGCTGTGATACACACCACTGACTTACATTACGGCTATAGTGATACATACACTACGGCTGTGGTACACACAATTGACTTACATTACGGCAATAGTGATACATACACTACGGCTGTGGTACGCACCACTGACTTACGTTACGGCTATAGTGATACATACACTACTGCAGGGGTACACACCGTTGACTTACAATACGGCTATAGTGATACATACACTACGGCTGTGATACACACCATTGACTTACATTATGGCTATAGGGATACATACACTACGACTGTGGTACACACCACTGACTTACATTACGGCTATATTGATACATACACTACGGCTGTGGTACACACCATTGACTTACATTACGGCTAAAGTGATACATACACTATGGCTGTGGTACACACCACTGACTTACATTAAGGGGTTTTATTTGTTAAACACATCCCATTTGTAGATTATCAACGAGAATTTATATTGTACATTAATGCATTTAATCGTAATGAGCTAAGCATACTCGTACACGCACGTTGGATATAACATATTATTATATCTCGTGTTTTATTGGTCTAGAAGCAGTCACGTGTGATTAAATAGTTTTGACCTTTCTGAATGGAAATATGCCGACCGTGCAATTGTCCATAACGTGACCATGCAATAGTAAATTGAGTGTGCAATGGTACATCTGTGTCATTGACGCGCTTTTTATAACACCAAATCATATTACGACCTTGATCAATATATCGTCTGAACAACTGACACTGACAGCTGAAAAATGGCTATATCCCGGTTCAAGCTGTCAACAGTTGATATTCTTGTTGAAAACAAGCATTCCGAAAACACAAACAGTGGGATGAAAGTTTCTTTTTTTGAAGAACATGTTCTTTTTTTCGATAATAGAATAAAGAGGTGTCATTCCTTATATTTTATAACATATAATAAGACAACTATTTGTTTCTTTAGAAGTCAATGGATTAAAACTATTTATCCTCCTCGGGAGTGACTACTGACCCGTGAAGGATACTATTGCACTCGGCCCCTTCTCGGATCAGTAGTCACTCCCTCAAATCAATACGTCTAGCCATTGAATTCTAAATAATTGAATAGTTGTATATTATGTCTACCTTCTCTAGTGGAGTTGGTAGTGTGACACTAGTTTGCTCTTGGTGAGTTTAGACAGAGTTTGCTGCTTTGTCTTATTTTATTGGGTTCATCATTGTTTAAGAAGCCACTTTTGTATACTAGTATAGAAAGGTAGACATACACATCGAACAGGAAAGTAAGTGATGTTGGCTGAATGTATTCTTCGAATACTACGTTTCCCGTTCGAATTTGATACCTACTTATATCACATAGCGTCCATTGTTAGCAGTATCGAACACCATTTCATATTATATTGTACATGTATGTACACATGTGTAATACAACCTGGAACGACTTTGATTGGTTGTGCATGAAATTCATTAAGTATGTAACCCTGCGCAAGTTGTGTTAACTGAAACTATGTGTTTATTATAAATCATCCGGATCTAAACCTATTACTCGCCAACAACTTACAATAATAATAATAATAAAATAAAACAACAACAAAAAACACACATAATTAACGTTACACAAACCAGTTTGTAATTTTTAAACGTCATCGTAAAATACTCTTTCGTAAAGAGATAACAGAACTCTTTGATATCCAACGTTGAGTATGACGTCACATAACGTGTTGGTGGAAAAGGTGTGATTGTAGGTTGCAGAAAACTAAATACTTTCCCATAGACCTCCTGTTGCACCTGTCAGCTAATATCTCAAGAATTATACACCCGATTTTCTTTAAATTACCTTATTTCATAGATATTTCCACCATAAAGCCTTTGCAAGTGTGAAAAGGACAACTTTTCCAGCTCAACCTCTCTGCACATGTCTGTGTTTACAAACACTACTGAATCCGCACTGAATATTGACATGCAATTTCAATGGATGTTAAATTTTCAAAAACATTAAAAAATATTTTTTTATTTTATTTAATGATCCTAGCTGATGGGGATTATTTCACCTATAGTTTATTCTTCCTGAAAATGCATATTGAAAGTTATATCTGCTGACCTCTGTGAACATTCACTTCTGTACTGAATCGTACACAACAAAAGGCGGGGCTTAAGCCAGGCTATATTTAGCTGTACGCAACCTTTATGACATCTTGTCACTAAAGATTGTCTGACGTCGTGCCAGTTTATGTCCATTTGAATTATTATTCTTCCTTTTGTTCCTGTAATGTTACGTGATAAGAAGGATCTTAATCTCTTCTTTATCCCATATAGGATTTATCAAACATTACATTTAAATGAATTGTTTTTAATTTTAACTGGTCAATATGCTCCTTAAAATAACAATAGTTTTTAATTCGTTAAATTAATATTAAATTAAATGGGAACTCATTTAAGATCCTATATTTCTTATTTCTTCTATATAAAAGTAATGTACCAAGTGGTTTATCGCTATAGTTTAGACAATATTCAGTGTTGAAATTAAAGAAAAAAATCATCGTATCACACGGCGTATTTTTTTTAAAAAACTCACGGCGTCCAGCTAGTTTTTCGGCATAACTTTGTGCACTCATTAATATTAACTATAAGAACAGTATTAAACAATAAGTTTTTGCATGTTATTACTTTTTGATATTATTGCACCAATACTATATTAAAACTTATAGTATAATAAGAACTTGATTTTAAATCATTTAAATGTAACCAGGGTAAAAGTAAACATGATACTGGATATCTGTGGGAACGCCAACCCGCTTCGGAGGGATATCTACTTAAAATCGTCACGCGCAAAAGACGTAAACAAACTGAGTTTTAAGCAGATTTAAGGATGGCGGTCAAAATGACACCAATGATGTAAAATGTATTCAACTGACGATGTACAACAATGACACGCATAAACAACTAAATAAATTCGTTTGTTACAAAGTGGATACTTTTTTCTACCCAAAAAAACGTTTCATGACCGTCCATAAAATTACACACGGAAAAATTGAGTCGTTTTTCAACCGGGTGTTTCCAACAAAACACTTCTAAAATCACATTTTTATTATTAAATTCAAAAAATAATTGATACAGACTATTTCCCTATAAAACAACAAACATTTTCGTGGTCGTACTTTTTAAAAATTGTGCAGTCTATGCTGTGTTGTTGTAAAAAGAACCTCAGTCAAGAAAGAAGTGAAATAGGTAAATGTCGGCTGTTTATAGATCGACTTATTTTTTTTATATTTTGTTATTCGAATTTTATGCAGATTTTAACAGCGAGAAAAAAGAAAAGAAAAGAACATGAACCCTCTAACAGTATGCACATTTTCAAGAAGATTTGAAAAAAATACTTTTTTTTCTCTCCCAAAAAAACGTTTGGTCACCAGCTTTACGCAAGCGTTTCTAACGTTGGTTTGTGTAATTTTGTTTACACGGCATAGAAAAAACAGAGATCAGTTCACTGCGTGACATATTCTAAAATTAGCTTATAAATGGTAATGAACAAAGTGTCAATCAGCGGCTAAAATGCCAATGCTAATAAATAGGTAACATGATAGACCTTTTAAATAAATTTATTAAAACTAATCCAAAAACATCATAACGTGTTTACCCCACATTCCACATTCCAATAAACAAAGTTATGAAAAGTGACGTCAGTTGGGTTTAATATTAAGGTCACACGGTGAAAAGACGTACCAGCTTCTTTCAAAATAGAGGACGCGTGTCTGTATTTGTTTTATCGGGAGCTTCTATAAATACAAAATTGCATCATGTATCATAGGCGTAGGAGCCGGGGGAAGTATGCTTTGCTCCCCAATCCCGCCCTCCCCCTAATAATTTGAAGAGAAAAAACGGTTTGCGCTCAAAAAGTACTTTTTTCCCTATATAATGTTGTATGTTTAGTGTAATTGGGCGTGGATAACTTTTATTTTGTTTATTTGTGAAAAGGTTTGGCCACCCCCACCCCCCACCCCTCAATAATTAAAACATACTTTTTATCAAATATCTTTTTCAGAACGTTTGCCCCCCCTCCCCCTATAATTGAAACGTTCCTACGCCCATGTGTATTCATCCAATCTCTACCCACTCCCAATTTTTGTGTGTGTGTGGGGTTGAGGGTGGGGGGGGGGGGCGGGGTGGGGGTGGACGTTCAATTACAAAACATACATTATTTAGGAAAAAAAGTATTTCCTGAGCGCTAACCATTTTTTTCTTTAAATTACTGGGGGTGGGGGGAAAGCCAAAGCATACTCTGCCCCCGCCCCCCTCACCTACACACACTGAACATTGGCGGGTGGGGGGGGGCAGGATCCCCTCCGGCTCCTACGCCTATGTATATAGGGGCTCCCGTCTCCTACACCTATGTATATTGATTGGAACTGCGACCTCACAGGGAGATGAGATGTCTAGGATGAATATTCTCGTCAGACATGCCACCATCAGGTCTCGAGCCTAGCTTTAAGGTGCAAAGCATTTTCCACTGAAGCATGGAGGTCTTTTACTAAAATCAATGGCATTTATCAAATATATCAGTATGTGTTACCGTGTTAGTGTACATACTGTTACACCATCTCCAGGGGCGTAGCTGACCTGAAATGCATATATAGGCCCGACAAACTGGTGGGGTCCGAGGGCATGTCCCCCCGTTTTATTTTGTTAAATTTAGCTATGCAATGGTGCGTTTTGGCTTATATCTGACCGAGCACTTATGAGGTATTTGAAGAAATATTTTTTTTACAAATTGGAGAATTAACATTTGACAAAGTTGAATTACATACACCGTAAAAATAAGAAACAAACGTTGACCCTTAAACCTCCACCCCATATGGCTTCCGTTTTTATTGGATTTTTGGACTTTTCATATTTTTTTTCATTTTTCAAATTGATGCATATAGGCCCCAGCCTGTATGGTCTAATTGTAGCTACGCCGATGAATTCTCCATCTCTACCATCTGACAAGGAACTATGCCCTGGATGTCTAGTCATACAGAAGTGGTTCTCAGGATCACCCCTGACGATACCTCAAATTGAACTGGTTGTGAAAAAGTAGTGATTATTGAAACTGACAGCGACAAAGCTGTCCATGGGTGGGGTAGGGGTGGTCAGGCACAACTAATTCACCATGCACATTTCTACGAACAGTCATCGTGTAGTAGCAGCTGGTGCCTAGTTTCATATCTTCAGTTAATGGCCTTTTTCTGATCTGTTGTTAGTTTGTTTGTTTTGTTTGTATGGTGTTTTAATGTAAGGTTATAATTTATATGACGGTCGATTTTTTGTTTGTGTGGTGGAGGCAGACCACCCACTTGTCCTGGGTAGAACCAGTACAGTACACCTCCTGCCATCCGTAAGAATCGACACTTCCTGACTTACAAGTCGAGCTCCCAGTGGGATGATCTATGGTTAGTACAGAAAAGCTCATTTTATATGCATTACGCGGGGACTAGTGGGGTGTGCATGGACATTCTTTGAATTTTCGAAAAAGGCTTACATACTTATGTAATTGTTCATAAACTGGACCACTTACAACAATTCGAGCTTCTTTTTTTATCGCACGCCTGCATTACCGGAAAGCCTCCGCCTTTAGTACTGTATTATATTTACACGAGCATATTTGTGTTTTACTTATATTGCCTATTGATGCTGCCTTGTTGGTTAGAGATTAGATCATGGCGGGGATTTCTTTATTTACACTGTCCTGTTTTAATGGGATGACAGTAGGGTAAGTGTGAGGTTTGGTGCACCCTAGAACCGGTTTAAACCCCCAGTGGCCTACTTTGCCACTGACCGTTCCAAGGCGGTAGCCCTATTGTCAACCCTTTTTGTGTTTGTGATGTCGTTTGCATTTATTATTGCTTTTGCCTTCTTGTTTGTCTGTTTGCGTGTTTGTTTCTGTGTTTTGTGGTTTACTGTCCTCCTTGAATGCTACTTTTCCTGTCCGATCTTTTTATATTTCTATAGCAATGCAGGCGGTGCGATTCCCGTGCGTGAGAGTGCACACACTTGCTTCTTTAATAACATCTTAAACTGTTGAATATCTGTCATTTTTATCTCTACTGGCCAAAGGCCATACGAGCTTATGGAATTGCTTTTCGTCCGTCGTCCGTCTGTCCGTCTGTTAGCAATTTTATAAAATCGACATATCCTCTGAAACCGCTTGAAGGATTTTGATGAAACTTCATCACAATAGTCCTTGGGAGGGTCTCTCTCAGATTTTTGTTTTTCATGACCGCCTGTCATCCAAGATGGCAGCCATGGCTAAAAATAGGTCAAATTTAAGGAATTTTCAAATGACATCTCACCCGAAACCGCTTAATCCATTATTGTGAAATACCACAAACATGTTCCTTGGGTTGGCCTCTATCAAGTTTATGTTTTTCGATATCGTCGAATAATCAAAATGGCCGCCATGGCGACTCAAACTTTACATAGAGTTATATAGGAAAAGGCTAAACATGACATCATCTTTGAAACCGCTTGAAGGATTTTGATGAAACTTCATTACAATGATCTTTAGGAAAGTCACCCACAGATTTTTTTTTCGCGACCGCCAGTCATCCAAGATGGCCACTATGGCCAAATTTAAGGACATTTCAAACGACATCTTCTCCGAAACCACTTATTCCATTCTTGAGAAATATCATAAACATGTTCCTTGGGTTGGCCTCTATCAAGTTTGTGTTTTTCGTTATCGTCGACTAATCAAAATGGCCGCCACAGCGACCCAAAGTTTACATAGAGTTATATAGGAAAACATTAAAACTGACATCTTCTCTAGACCGCTTGAAGGATTTTGATGAAACTTAATCACCTTGATGTTTGGGATAGTCCCTCTCAGATTTATATTTTTCGAGGCCGCCAGTTATCCAAGATGGCCGCCATGTCTAAAACTAGGTCAAATTTAAGGAAATTTCAAACGACATCTCCTCCGAAACCACTTATTCCATTCTTGTGAAATATCATAAACATGTTCCTTGGGTTAGCCTCTATCAAGTTTGTGTTTTTCGTTATCATCGAATAATCAAAATTGCCGCCACGGCGATCCAAAGTTTACAAAGAGTTATATAGGAGAAGGCTAAAGATAACATCTTCTCTGAAACCGCTAGAAGGATTTTGATGAAACTTCATTACAATGGTCTTTAGGATAGTCCCGCTCAGAATTGTTCTTTTCGCGGCTGCCAGTCATCCAAAATGGCCGCCATGGCTTAAAATAGGTCAAATTTAAGGAAATTTCAAACAACATATCCTCCGAAACCACCTAATCTATTCTTGTGAAATATCATAAACTTATTCCTTGGGTTAGCCTCTATTAAGTTTGTGTTTTTCAAAATCGTCGAATAATCAAAATGGACGCCACAGCGACCCAAGGTTTACATAGAGTTATATAGGAAAACGTTAAAATTGACATCTTCTCTGAAACCGCTTGAAGAATTTTGATGAAACTTAACCACAATGATCTTTGGGTTAGTCCCCTCAGATTTATTTTGGGGCCTCCAGTCATCCATGATGGTGGCATGGCTAAACTTAGGTCAAATTTAAGGACATTTATTAAACGACATATTACCACTTATTCCATTCTAGTTAAATATCGTATACATCTTCCTGCTGTTGGCCTATATCAAGTTTGTGTTTGTTGTTGTCGTCAAATATTCAAAATGGCCGCCACGATAACCCAAAGTTTAAATAGAGTTATATATACGAAACATGTTTCTTGGGTTGGCCTCTATCATATTTATGTTTATGAATCACATCATACCAGTAGAGCGTCTACAGGCCCACTTGGGCCTCTTGTTTATTATAAACATGAAATGAGCTTAAAGAGGTTCGTTATTATCATTTAATAAATCTGAAATGTGGCTTTAAAGGGACTGGGAGTAGTTAGTGCCAATACAATTACAAGAGAAATCACTCAAAATTTGCTTCGGTTTCATATGAAACGTGCACATGTAGTTCGGTTGAGTTATTTATGAAAATGTTTAAAATGGAAAAAAACGACAACTCCTTGTAATTTTGTTGTTATATCATGAATATTAATTCATATGGGGTTCATTTTGATAACATAACCAAATGCATAAACAACTGTCGCTAAAGGCTGACCATTATACCTCCCGCCCCTGACCCTGCATTTTATTGCACCAGTAGAATTTCCCTTTATGGTCATATTCCAATGATATTGAATCATCAGAAATATATGAAAACAATTCGTAGGGCAATGAATGGGTAGTAATAAGGCTGTAAGCCACACAAGGATTTCCAGTCTCCCAATCGAAATTAGACGTTCATCATCACTTCACCAATTCAAACGATTAAATTGCTAAACGATCATCTAATGAAATTGCAACTATATTCTTAAAACGTATACTGTCTCGTGGTCTGGCTTGTATGTTGTATCACCATGGGATAAATAAGAGCTATTAACATTATGTATTTACTTTAAACTTATAAATTGGATACTGTGAAGCTTGTTTTGTTTTGTTAATGTTCTAACGTACTTCAAAGATGGTCGCCGAAATGAGAAAAGCATGAAAAACAGCTTCATGTATTTGCAAGTCTGCCATGTGCTTTTGTCAGCAAGGACATTTGTCATTCGTGAATTATGAAGCAGAATCATTTTAAATGGACTGAAAGCGATCTGGAAGACAATAGGCGTCTATTCAAATACGTAATGAGTTTCATGTTCATATTCAATGTACATAATGTTATGCTCTAACCACAACTTTGCCAAAATAAAATCATAGTTGACATGTCAATAGCATTGAATAATTGTTAAGGAAGAACTTTATACATATTTTTATAGAGTAAGATGAAGATGTGTGTTTAGTTTCATGAACATAGGTAATAGAGGATCTTAGATGAGAGCTGGCAGGGCTTAAAGTGATCCCTAAGTGTCTGCCATGTCCACTGGCACAAATATATATATTATAGGGAGGTCAAATGTAGTTTAAAAGTTGGATATTCTCAGGTTTAATCAACTCATAAGTCATTCAACTGAAATAGTGATCATTTGTTTAATGGGCATGTCAAACATATAATACATACTGGTAATGGCAGTGGGTGAAATATATAAATTATTGGTGCAATATTATCAACAGTTTAATAATATAATAATAACTATTAGCTTTGCACTATTCTAGTAATTAATATTAATGATTGCAAAAATGCAAGTTATGTAGAAAAACTAACGGGACGCCGCGAGTTGTTAGCTTTTAAACAGCTTGTACTCGAGTTGAGGACTTTAAAACTGCCTACCATGTACTGGATTCCTAAATTACATAAAAATCCGTATAAGGCTCGCTTTATTTCTAATTCTAGTGCCTGCACCACAACAAACATCCCAAAACTTTTAACTTCTTGTCTTACTGCCGTTAAAGATCACGTTAAACTATATTGTGATAAAACTTATGAAAACTCTGGGATTAATTTATTTTGGTCTATAAAAAATTCAGGAGATGTTCTTGATAACATTTTCAATAAAGGTCAAGTTTCATCAATAAGTACTTACGACTTCTCTACACTATATACAGCCTTACCACATCATCTTATTAAAGACAAGCTAATTTCTCTTATTCAAAAAACATTCGCTAGAGAAAATACTACATTGTTGGCATGTAATAATATTAAAGCGTTTTTTACTAACGGCAGTTTAGACAATTATACTATGTGGACTTGCTATGAAGTTTGTGAAGCACTCATCTTCCTATTAGACAATATTTTCGTCAGGTATGGTACCACCGTTTATAGACAAATTGTTGGTATCCCTATGGGTACGAACTGTGCACCACTTGTCGCAGATTTGTTTTTATTTTGCTATGAAAGGGATTTCATGTTGAGTCTTTCAACAGATACCCAGGCAGATGTTATTGAAGCTCTTAATGACACCTCTCGGTATCTGGATGACATACTGAACATTGACAACCCTTCCTTTCCAACTATGGTTGATACTATTTATCCTAAAGAACTTCAGCTTAATAAAGCTAATATATCTGATAATTACGCTTCTTTTCTTGATTTAGATCTCTCGATTGAAAATGGTGAAATAATTAGCACAATCTATGACAAGAGAGATGATTTTAATTTTGACATTGTTAATTACCCCCACTTGGATGAGGATGTTCCCCGAGCAACTTCTTATGGGGTGTATGTGTCTCAACGTATTCCTTTTTCAAGAGCTTGTACTCGAGTTGAGGACTTTAATATTCGTAATTTTTGTATAACTAAACAGCTACTCAATCAGGGTTACCGTTACCATAAACTTTGTAAAACCTTTGCAAAATTGTATTATTGTAACTCTGATCTTCTTTCCAAATATAAAAGTAATTTAAGGATTCTTCTGCGACAAGGACTATCACAACCTGACTTCTATGTTGATGTGATTTATAAACTTCGTAAGATTCTTGGTCATGATCACTTTCATACTATCTTTGTTAAACTTGTTAAAAAGTTTATTAAAAGAGGTTATGACCCTATCATTTTGCAACGTACTGCATGCTTGGTGGTGGACCCTTTTACAGTTCGCCACTATGCTTTCCTCTTTAATTGTACGATGACCGGACAGGCTGTGGACCCTATGCTGACGCCTACCTAAAGCCCATTGGGACGGTGGCGTTTGATGTTTGTCTATGACTTTCCTGTCGTGCCCTTAATGGTGTATTCTCTTGCTGCTCTGGCTTCTGCCAAGTCATTGCGTACCTTCATTGTGGCTTTCTAGGCTATTGTTTTTTTTTGTATTATATTTACACGAGCATATTTGTGTTTTACTTATATTGCCTAGTGATGCTGCCTTGTTGGTTAGAGATTAGATCATGGCGGGGATTTATTTATTTACACTGTCCTGTTTTAATGGATGACAGTAGGGTAAGTGTGAGGTTTGGTGCACCCTAGAACCGGTTTAAAGCCCCAGTGGCCTTTGTTGCCACTGACCGTTCCAAGCCGGTAGCCCTATTGTCAACCATTTTATGTTTGTGATGTCGTTTGCATTTTTTATTACTTTTGCCTTCTCGTTTGTCTGTTTGCGTGTTTGTTTTTGTGTTTTGTGGTTGACTGTCGTCCTTGAATGCTGCTTTCCCTGTCCGATACTTTTATATTTCTTTAATATTCGTAATCTTTGTATAACTCAAAACCTACTCAATCAGGGTAACCGTTACCATAAACTTCGCAAAACCTTTGCACAGTTTTATTATCGTAACCCTGATCTTTTTTCCAAATATAAAAGTAATTTAAGGACTCTTCTGCGACAAGGACTATCACAACCTGACTTCTATGGTGATGTGATTTATAAACTTCGTAAAATTCTTGGTCATGACCACTTTAATACTATCTTTGTTAAACTTGTTAAAAAGTTTATCAAAAGAGGTTATGACCCTATCATTTTGCAACGTACTGCATGCTTGGTGGTGGACCCGTTTACAGTTCGCCACTATGCTTTCCTCTTTAATTCTACGATGTCCGGACAGGCTGTGGACCCTATGATGACGCCTACCTAAAGCCCACTGGGACAGTGGCGTTTGATGTTTGTCTATGATCTTTCTTGTCGTGCCCTTAATGGTTTATTCTCTTATTGCTCTGGCTTCTGCCAAGTCATTGAGTACCTTCATTGTGGCTTTATAGGCTATTGTTTTTTTTGTATTATATTTACACGAGCAACTTTCTTCTCGTACAAGCTGTCTATTTCTGCATCAGTTATTGGCTGTGCTACCATTGATTTGTTCCCTTTTCCCAGCTTTTCTTAATGAATTTTGCTTAGCACGTAGTGCATCCCTCGTTAAAGAAAATGCTTATTCATTTCCACCCATAATATTTACAGGATAGCGATGTCTTTTTAGACCATGTTTCTCAGCGTTGATGGCTCATATTGCTCACCAGTTTTCTTTCGGGCCGACAAAACAAAATTTGCTACTCATCCAGTCTGTCCGATTCAATTTTGTGCACTTCATTTTCACCTTTTGTTAACAAAAACCTCTCAATTAATTGATCTATAACACCGCTAGATAAATCTACAAATTCAGCATTTTGCATTTGGTCAGGTTTCAGTAAAGGCCCCTGAATGCGCGACTCAACCGGCACCTCAACCTCACTCATCTCCATTTCCCATGGATCCCCATCCACATCAGTTTCTGTAATGCCAAATGTTTTAAGGAAATCATGGCAGGTTTAACTTCCTCTGACTCATTGCTCATAATTTCATCCCAAATAACATCAAATGTTGCTGGACTCAAATTATCAGATATGCTGAAATATAGTAGCTTTATCAAATATATGAATGCAGCAGCAGACGGCCTAAATCAGGTGGAAGTACCAGGAATTATGGGTGAAATAACTACTATAGACAACAATATTTGTATTAGAAATAGAAAACATATTGTAAATAAAGGGTATAACTCCAGTGTTACGGGTTCGATCTGCCTTGTTTTTGAACTTTCCCGAGATTTCAATGCCGACAGTCAACCCAAAACACAAAAACAAACACGCAAACAGACAAACGAGAAGGCAAAAGTAATAAAAAATGCAAACGACATCACGAACACAAAAGGGTTGACAATATGGCTTCCGCCTTGGAACGGTCAGTGGCCAAAAAGGCCACTGGAGGTTTAAACCAGGCTCTAGCGTGCACCAAACCTCACACTTACCCTACTGTCATCCCAATTAAACTGGACAGTGTAAATAAAGAAACCTTGTTTAAATTAAGATAACACCTACAGGTCATGGCCTAATGCTACTTTTAAATTATGTGTACTATATGCAAGGCCTACAACAGATGCAAACATATTATTTTACAAACAATAACAATATAAATGCCATTACTGAACTACGTTATTGCTGAAGCGACAAATTACCCTTCAGAAAATGAATCATAATACAAACAAAACTCACCAGAAACTATCCACGATTAGGTTTTCCAAAAACAAGCATAACACGAAACGATAAACTAGATATAAAAATACTTTCCAGACATTTTAATATTATTGTAAATTACTAGTTTAAGTAACTGCAATGTAGTGTTTCTAATCACTGTCATTCAGGCTGCAAGTATTTAGCAAGTCTGTCACTTATAATTATCTCAACAGGATTGGTATATTGATTAGTACAGTGTATCACTTACTGTCTGCCATATGTAAACGGGAAATAACTCATGCATGCGATACATGGTAAATTTGATATGCATTTCTCTCCCTTGGTCAAACTATGCACGGTACAGTGATATATATATTTGTCTCCCTTGGTCGAAATAGACATAAAACCCCATTAACATGAATAGATACCCAGTTATATAAATATCAGGCAATACACTACACAAAACAATATGAACATATCACATTACTAGGGTTAACGGGACGACAAATGACTTCACATAAACGATATTAGAATTAAACGAAATATCTAGCTGCAAAACTACTCGATGTAAGTCGACGTGATACGTACACAGTTTATGTATAGCAGCACCGGGATATGTATAAAATAGTAGAACTGTACCGCCTGCTGGAATAATGTCTCCCCGGAACTTACCATGATGCACATTATTCACGAACATGTAATCTTTATAATCGCTGCCATTTGTATATTGTCAGTTTTAAAGTGTATTACATCATTTATATGGATTTTAGGTTATTTTTCTAAAGAAAATTAAATCTTTCATAATTAATAGTAAAACCAAAAATCTTTACAATTTGAGTACTAATATATACCTCAATAATGGTAAAACAAATGTATGATTTCATGCTCAGTTCACACAACGTATACAACAGTATGCTCGTACACATTTTTAACAGATTATAAATGATTTGAACTCAACATCTTTCGGAAAACAAACGAATGCGACAACGTGTTATGTTCCACTAATGATTAACGTTGTCTTTCAAAATAACATGTCAAGATACGTGTTAAGTATTTGTAAATGTTACTGTTTTAAACGCGAACATTCTAATACACATTTTAACGTTTCTAGACGAAGTATATTGTATAGCTGTGTGTTCTAAGTTTTCAACTAAATTGCAATTAACATCATCTTGTGACATAACATCATTATTTTAAACTACTCGCCTTTTTCTCACAATTCTAAAAAAAGTTTCATACTTTTTTTTGTTTTTGCTATTTTTAAGAACTATTTCATTATTATCAGAGTAGATTTTTACTCCTACACACTTTACTATATATTGCAGGTGACGATAACGATTACGATTCTGAAGGTAAGTTAACATTACAGAGATTAATCGTTTGGATACTTCTTAAATAATGTTGACCAATAAGATCATCATAGAATATATAACGATACAAAATCCAATTATTTCTTAGATGATATAGAAAACAGTATTATTCAGAATTTCCTGCCAAATATAAATATTCTACATTTGCTAAACAATAGCTATGACATTTGTTTGCGTTTGTAAACAGAACACCGCGTGATAACAACTAAACTCTCGAGAAACAGCAAATCAGTCGAAATATCGTATTCAAATGACCGTCGGACAATGATGACACTGGGACGATATTGTGTTTGTTTTTAGAATCGTCTGTTGGAACGCCAGCCCTATCTATCAAAAACGTTTACGTGATAAAGCCGATGACAAAATGACATTATCGGCGAAAGTGACATTAGTCAGATTTATCCGAAGCCGACGAATATATTTGAGATTATGTTTGATAAGTGCAACTGGAAGGAGAAGTAATTAATGGAATATGAAATGCTGATTTAACACTATAAGACGAGCGTTACATATAATGTACACTTTCGAAAAAAAACACAGCTTTATTTGTATTGCCAAACTACGATTCTCCCAAATACGGGACTAAAATACGGCGCTTTATTCATCTATTGATAATTGTTTACTCGGAATCAGCCTACAGAGATAACGTCTATTTTAAGAACACATTGATGTCCCAGTCCCGGACGATTAGAGCTATTTTTAGAACAGAGTCTATATTTATGACTGTCTTATGGGGTTATTATGCTAGTCCTGAATCAACACGGATCAAGTAAAAAATGCTCAGAATATCATGTAATATAGATGGATTGATATTTTTCTCCTTCAACGAGATTTGTACAATCATCAACACAAAAATCCATGCTATTTCACCAAATATATTGGTTGGGGTGTATAATATTCCGTACGATAACGGGAATTAACGAAAATAGCAGGTGCTCTCGTACCGATATTATTGAACCTACAATTGATGTATGAAGACAAACGATGTCGATGTAGGTGATCGATCAAAGTAACTACAACGTAAATATTATTAGCACGTTCTGATGTAAACACGTATTGCATAAATGACACAAACAGCCCAAATGATTGTAGATAAGGGAACTGTGAGGTTTAAAACTGTTTATTACATTAGTCTATTTTAGGTGTATGCGTTATGTCAATTCTTATTATGATTAAAACATTCGAATTATGTATTACAGATAAATACTTGAATTAAACATTGCAAATTTCAACATAAAATATTATAAGATATCTATTTTAATGCTTTTTATTACAATTTAAGTATATTTTAAGGACTTAAACACTTGAATTACCCTACCCATATACATCACGATGAAGAATTCTTTATATGAAATGTATTAATAGTATATGCATTTGCACGAACCATTATTGTTTTACTAAAAAAAGAATCGATGAAGAAGAATTGAATTGATTCGGGGTATTACGGCGTACCAACACAAACAGGTTATACAAACAGGCGCCAATAGGAATGAACATTCCAGACTCACGCTACTGAACATTCCAGACTCACTCTCCATTAACATCTAGATTCAATTATACAGAATGTGCCTAGAACCTTCTCACATGCAGAACTGCAGGGTTACTGCAAATTCTCTAGTTTCGCTGGACCCACGATCATTGCTTTCTGCCACCACTGAAGTAACACCTAAAACAATACAGGTTTCACGATAAAGACCTTTAATGAACATGACAAAAATGACAAAATGAACATGCATTTGGGCGAATTTTACCCCTCTGTCTGGATAAGCAGTGGTCTTAGTCTTCCCTGGGAACCACACGGAGTCGACGAAGAAAAATCTTTAGGGTGATACCCAGATCACTGTACTATAACTACTTACCATGTCAAATATTTGCTTGGTGCAGTTGTTTCAATATCACTAGACGACGTGAGAATCACGGCTGTTATGGTAGGTACACACCATAAGAGCTACGATTCTCGCAGCTGCAATATCACCTGCTTAGGATATGTATCTTAACATAGGTTGTGATGTTCCCCGTACTTGATTTGGAGTTTGGAATTGACGTAGGCTTGGGACTGTCAGTAAGCATCAACATTACCTTTACGCACGCAAGTGCAAGTAGAGTGACTATAAAAAAGGAGGTGTATTGCCAATGAAGAGAGAGACAGAGAGAGAGAGAGAGGGGAATGATACATCGGAATTTAGGAAACTGCCTTACTAATGAATAGATTCCTGTGTTTCTTTAACGTGATGGGCGGAAAAAAAGCAATACACGGGACCCCTTGGTTTACGTTCCCATCCGACCGACGAGGGTAAAGGAAACTGTCTTGCCCAAGAACACACCGACACAATTCACTGGCGCTGTTGAGGCTTGAACTAGGGTCCTCTAGATTTCAAGTTTCCCATGATATCCACTGCATCACCAGGCTGTATGCCCTCAAGCAAGATGACGGCAATAAAATACATACAACTAACATGTTAATCCGTCATTCAGATTATATCCAAGAAGCTGGGTTCACATCGGTCACTCTTATGTAGCAAGTTATATAATAAAGTTCCTGTATGTCGAGTTGCAATATGCCTGCAAGCCTTAAATATGCCCAGCTCATTGCTATTTTGATAAATCTGGCAATTAAGTCTTTGGGATAATAAACGACAATTAAGAATACTCAGTACATATTATCTCATTAAAATAATATAACTTAATATGACAATATAGCTTACAATATAACACTTTTTAAACGGTTCCAGATAAGGATCGGTACCCAGTACATCGGGATAGCTCACATTCAGTGATCACGGTTAAATTTACAGATGTTTACTGCTGTCTGACATACAGGTGCTACTGCAAATTTGTATTACAAACACTTAAAAATAAACAGTTGAACCGTAAAAGGCCTTCTTTTTTTCATTTTTTTTTGTGATGAGTTGAAAATGTATTGGTTTATTTTGTGATTTTATTCGTGGATGTAATCAATATGCGATGTGTAAACATGGTGAAAGGCAGAATATGCTTATCAACATATAAACTGCAACATTTAAAGAAGCATTCGGAAGCGTTCATCTTAGAGAATAACGCTAACAAATCAATTGAATAAAAGTAAAATAGTACACACTATGCCGAATAAATAGCTGTTACTACTTACTCTCTATCCCCTACACGCTCAGCCGAAGCCGCTAAGCACAACACAGGAAATGTGCAGATTCAGATGGTTTATTTATATATTTTTAGCACAGGTAATGTTTATGTAAACACAAAGAGGTAAAAAGTCAGCGTGCCTTTTTTCAATATGATAATATATTTGTAGCTGTATAATAATATAGTGTGCATTTACCTGATAATGAATATTCCGCAAAATTATACCAAATACAGCGTTTTATGAATACATTGAACTGACAGTTTATATACTAAACTTTCCGAAGGCACATACAGTAGTTTCTAAAACATGGCAGTGACTATTTTTATAAACAATTTCTGAATATTATAAATACCCCACATTTATAACGTGCCAGTAGTATACAAGTAACCGAAGAGGTGAAATATTTATATGCAATTTCGAAAGTAATGCCATTCTGTGAAAAACGAAATAAGGGCCAATTAATAGTTATTAGAGATACGAAATAGACTCGTATCAAAGATCAATAAGAAATAATATGTGTAAACTTACGGACGGTTAAAAGAGTTCCAAAACTCCACAAAAGTGTCTAATACTATTTCACGAGAACAGTTTAGGAAAACCTAATACAATTGGTCAAAATGATGATGAGCACGAAACATTCAACACGGTATTAGAAACACATGTGTTTAAGGAAAAACTGGATCAATGCATTTCATACAATCCCGGGAGACTTTCTACGTTCGCCATACGACACAAACAATACTATTGTGACAGTAAATGTAGATATAAAAATCCAACAGGAATATTTAGCATTCAAGGACGACAGTCAATCACAAACACACAGAGAAACAAAACACAACTTTAAGATGAATATAAGGCAAGATAAGACATCACAAACTACGAAAGGGTTGACAAAAGGGCTAAAAACATTGTCACAATGCATATGACCAAACAAATCTCGATATATTTGATATATATATATATTTGGTAACTAGCCAGGTCAGATCCCACCCTTGTACCCAAATACTTGTTTTCCCTTTATGGGTTAAAGTTATTAAAATTGACGAACTCCACTCAATAACTTGAATAATTGTCCAGTTATCAAAATTAAGTAACTCTCCAATATTTTCTCTTCACGATCGGCTGTTGCACTTTTGTTTTCAATATCCGTCTGTACGGAGTTCAGCATAAAAGTATTCCTGTGTATTTATGCATACATTTACATAATTAAACTAAACAGGATACCTTCATTATATTTAAAAGTAATATCTGGGGACCAAATCCCATGTTTTAGGACCCAATCTAGACACGCCGGACTTTCCTTAAATGTATAGTATATATGTCTCCATGTTTTAAAAGTGTCCCCAAAGTTCTTGAATCACTAAATGTATTTTTTAGGGTAAAGATTCGGAAAAATAACTAAAAATGATGATTTCTGGAATAACTCAATAAACATATATTTTAAATGCTTATACATTATTGTATTTACCCATTTAAGTGTAATCATATATTTCTTTGAAATAATAAATAAATACACGGACCAATATGGGGCTTTTTTGTAAATTAACATGTACGTCCTATATGTGTGCGAGTATTGGCTACTTGAAGCATTCCGACTCTATGTTGCATGCAATACGTGGGTTTGGACTTACATGTAACCTGACAGGACTGGCAGGTATGGTCTGTATATATGTATAAATGTGGGTAACTTGAATCCCACTGTCTCAATGCTGTATGGTGGTGTGACCTTACATGTTACATGACAGGCGTGACCTGTATCTGTATGCGTATAGGAAACGTGAAGCCTTTTGCATCTACACGTATGTTCTTTACAATACGTTGTATATACTTAAGTGTAACACGACTATACTGACATGTATCTGTACGAGTGTATGTGGGTTGAATCCCGCTTTCGCTTGGTTCTGTACAATATGTGGGTGTATACTTAAGTGCAATATAATGTGTATTGTCTGTAACTGTTTGGTTGCGGGCAGCTTGAAGCCTTCTACATCTATGTTCCGTACAATATGTGGCTCTATACTTACGTGTAAAATGACAGGTATGACCTGTATCTGTATGAGTGTGGCTAACTTGAAGCCCGCTGCCTCTACGTTCTGTACAATACATGGGTGTGCGCAACTTGTTATTATCTGTTTAGGTGTGGGCAACTTGAATCCCACTGCCTCTTTCTTTTGCACAATACGTGGGTATATGCATATGTGTTAACTGATACGTATGGCCTTTATTTCTGTTTGAGTTCGGGCAACTTAAAGCCAACTGTCTCTATGTTCTTCTGCACAATACGTGGATATATACCTTCGGGTAGGAAGTGTAAAAAGGCAGGTATGGCCAGTACTTGAAGGCGTGTGGTAGCTTGAAACACATTCTGTACAATACGTAGATGTGGGCAACTTGAAGCTTTCTGCATCTATTTTCCGTACAATACGCAGGAATTCGTACGTGTTAACATGACAGGTAAGGCTGTTTAGGTGTGGACAACTTGAAGCCCACTGCCTCTTTGTGTTTTACAATAAGTTGGTATATGCATATGTGTTAACTGATAGGTATGGCCTATATTTTTATTTGAGTTAGGGCAACTTGAAGCCCACTGTCACTTTGTTCTTCTGCACAATACGTGGCTATATACCTTCGGGTAGGAGGTGTAAGGAGTGTAACAACAACTATTCTTCTCGTGTCAGATAAAAGTTCTGTCAGAACGATTGCAATATCTTGTAAGACGAGTGTTTTGTTTTGCACAATAGGGATTCATTCAAAGTGTCACCCTGTGATTTATATATGGTTTTGGCTGTAGACTGGTGAAGGGGGAATTGAATCCTCAGACATGTTTTTTAAGTAAGCAAAGTTTATTTTGATATCAAGGATCAATACCAATATGATATAAATGTCTGTATTTGGCATGCCATTCAGAACTGACCTTTTTATCATAGAATTTTACCCAAACAATGCTTGGTCTATTTGTATTTTGTTGTTGCTTTCTATGAATTGGATACAACAACTTGAACCATTGTTAATCCATCATTAACATCAAGATTTGCACATAAATCATATGCCATCCGGCAGCTGTACCTAGTTCCTTTTGCAAACCTGCCATTTTTGAGGCATCATTTGCAACCTTGAATTGGGTTACTCTTTTACAGATTTAGTATCATCTCCTATTACAGCATCCAAAGCTGTTGTGACAGTTTTTGAATGCAAGGTTGATTTATCAACTTGCATTCATAGTCATTGCTTTTGGCGCCTCCTCATCGCCTTCTGGCGGATAACCTACATTTTTTCTCATAAATCGAGGCTTCAAGTCGTACATGCACGCCGATCTATGCTAGACAAACGTAGTGGATGCTGAAAACAACTATAATGCAAATAACCAGGTCGAGATACTCTACGAAAATCTCATTATGTATGAGGCGTGGGCGAGTTTTCTTTTCAAGCGAGTTTTTGCAAGTTGTTTTCTCATCAAGGGGAAACACGATGTGACGTCATTCGCACCTTCGCTTGGCAGTGTTATATTCGCACAAAGAGACCAAATTAAACGATACTTCCGTGGGAAGAGTTGTTTCAATATATTTAGAGTTGTTTCAATATATTTAGAGTTGTTTCAATATATATAATATGTATAATTGTATAAAGCAACAACTATTTCAAAAAGCTTATAGTGATTCAATGACGTCACAATGTTATTAAAGACCGTTTTTTTTCACTGATCGCATTTGTTAAGTTGTTTTACTATACAATCAATCAGTGTCTGTCTCAGTCAACGCTGACAGTTTTAACAACATGACGTCATCCAAAATGGCACCATCACTGACCGTCGTGACGTCATGACGTCATCTAATTTGGAAAGCCCCTGTTTGACCAGGTTCTGATCAAAACCTATTTATTCATAACAAGTGTCAAGTAGTATCTACCTCATGCAAAAAATACTTACTTTTACATACAACTTAATAGCGGTTTTAAATATATGTATCTCTCCGGGACAATCAAGAAATTGTCATATGATATTTAACAGTTAAATTTGTTAATTGATAATACTATAAAAAGGGTGGCCATTCACCTTTAATGGCATGTTCGCTTGATGCTCTGGCTTCTGACAAGTTATTGAGTACTTACTTTGTGGCTTTCTAGGCTTTTCATTTTTATATTATATGTACATGGTCATTTATGTGTTTTACTTATATTGCCTATTAATGCTGCCTTGTTTGTTAGAGATTATAACCTGTCGCGGATATCTTTATTTACACTTTCCCGTTTATTGGGATGACAATAGGGTAAGAGTGAGGTTTGGTGCACCCTAGATATTGGCTTAAACACACATAGGCTTTTGCTTGCCACTGACCTTTCCAAGACGGAAGCCCTATTGTCAACCATTTTGTTTGTGTGATTTCTTATCTTGCATTTTATTCAGCCTTAAAGTCTTCTTTGTTTCTGATTGTATTTGTGGTTGTCTGTCGTCCTTGAATGCTACTTTTCAAATTCTACTTTTGTTGACATGTCATCTATGAAACTTACTGACCCTTTTTAAAAATAGGGGTTGACATGTGATCGCTCTCAAACAATGCGATGCCTAGAATTGTGTTTGAGGTGCACTAAACAATATTACTTTAGTATTCTATAGATGTTTATGATCGTTTCCATGAAAATATGGATATATGACTTGAACTGAACTGAATTGGGATTTTAAGGCGCACCAACACATGAAAGGTTATATGGCGCCTAACAGGAATGAACATGCCAGGCTCATCCTTCATGTACATCGAGATAAAATATGGAGAACGGGCCTAGAACCTTCTCACCGTGAACTGCAGAGTTGCTGCAAATTCTATTGTAGACACTCTTTTTACGCTGGAGCCACGTTATAGTTTTTCTGCCACTGCTCTAGTGATATGAGCGAGATGGCACTTGAAACAATGCAGGGGTCATGATGAAGACCTTTAATGAGCATGAACAAAAAATGATAAAATGATCATGAATTTGGAGGGGGGTTCTACCCCTCTGACCTCCCCTCCAAGGGGATCTGCAGTGATGTGATTCAGTATTAAGCATGATGTTTTGCAGTGGCAGTCATTTAAAAGACGCACTTTAAACAACCTATCGGATTTTCTATTAAATATGAGGTTGATTATTATTAGCGAAGTATTGGTATTGTTGTGCTTAACCTGCACGTATAAAATGGGTATATCTGACAATAGACAAAAAGAAGAGTGTAGCGCCTTACAAGTTTCAATCATTCTTTATTATCACATCGGAGAGTCAACGAATTGTGGATCATACAAGAGGATAAAACAAGGCATTTAAATTATAACACATAGTTGAGAAACAATCGTAATATTCTTGAACATTGAAAAGCAAACATGTACATTTGTGATACCTTCTTCAATGCCGTTATAAAGTGTGTATGAAATTAATTTCTAATTGTAATCAGTTTACATTGTACATGTTGGAACACCTACAATTTAAACATCATCTTAATTATAAGAGTGTATTTATCTGCTAAATCAAACATTTCATGATTTTCTAACCGGATTTCTGTTTAACCTGACCATTCCTTTAAACCAAAATAGCAATAAGCCGAACTTCTATAAAGCTTAAAATCAGTTACGCGCTAATTATTAAGAATTATACATAATATGAAAAATTGAAAGTTAGAATTAACATGGTAAACCGAGAAATAATATACACAGTTAGACGACAAATTGAATTTAGGAGAACCAGATATTAGCTCGAAACATAACCGTAAACACAGCTTGTCTATACATATTGAGATAATTACAATATCTAAGAATCATACGCTATATCAATAAAGAAAAAAAAGAGGAAGAAGAAGAACTTTTATTGACTTGAACTACTACATAGTCTTTCATCATATAACACAAGTTCAAAAATACAATTTATACACAATAACATGATTAGTACAAGTTGAGCAATGCATGTATATGCATTGAGGAAAAAGGAGCTACTAGAAAAAAGAAAACGAAACGAAACATATATAATATAGTACTATAAGTTCTATGACATTTAAATGAGGATGAACGAGATTATAAGTTATTTGTCATTGCACGTCTTATTGATAATTCTTCTGAAATGTATTGACTAAAATTTCTTTTTTGTTTGTTGACTGAAGAAGAGTAATAAATTTAAACATACTAGGTCGTTGAATATAATATCGTCCTATAAATGTATTTCGGATTGTATTATAATCTTGGCATATCAGGGCAAAATGGTTTCAGTACCGTTAATGTTACATAGTTGACATATCCGTTCGTGTCTGTCTAGTCTTTCGCATAACAAATCGTCCCCATAAAAATATGTTATTAATTGTTGCGATAATGTTTTCATTTTGGTTTGAAAGAGATATAAACATATGATTTAAAATAAGAAGTGACAGTGTTTTAATAACCGTGATTTTACCAAGTGGCGTTAAATATCTACGCTTCCATATCTTTACTGTATTTTGGATTTTTGAAATCTTATCATTATAGTTTAATTCTATCATTTTACCTAAGCTGACATTAAAATGTTTTCCTAATAGCTTAGTTTTGATTGTATCGGAACTGTATGTATTCCTCCTATCCATACAACTTTTGTTTTGTCGAAATTTATGTTTAAACCAGAATATTTAGAATATTTATAGAGTTCTGATAGTGTTTCATTCAGGGATGTATCAGTTCCAGCCAAAAGGACAGATGTATCGTCTGCATATTGCGAAAGTTTAATTTTTACATTCTCTAAAGTAATACCTTTAATATTTTTATTATTCCTTATCCTAATCGCCAGTATTTCAGCGCACAAACTAAAAATATAAGGTGATAAGGGGTCCCCCTGACGGAAAACCCTTCCGATGTTGAAAAATGATGACAGGTTTACCCCTTGATTAACAGCCAATTTTGCATTTTAATATAAAACATTTATCCATGATATAAAATGATCTCCAAAGTTAAAAAAGTAAGTACTTTAAATATAAAAGTCCATGAGAGATAGTCGAAAGCTTTTTCTAAATCAGTCAAGAGAATTAAACCCGACATATTATTTTCTTCTGCGTATTGCATAACATCATATATAAGTCTGGTATTTTCTCCTAGGTATCTTCCTGAGATAAAACCTGATAGATTTTTATTTATCAGCTTAATACCTGTTGATTTAATTATATTTGCAATAGATAATGAGGCAATTGTATATGTACAATTAAGGAGGGAGATTGGTCTGTAGTTTTTTACATGCAGTCTTGATTTTTTTTATTTTAGTATAACAGTTATTCTTCCTTCTATTTGAGTTATTGATAGTTCTTCCTTATTGAATCCATCATTTAAAGATCGTACTACAAAATGTCCTATTTGTCGCCAAAAGAAATCAGCACCGAAACCATCTGAACCAGGGCTACGGTTATTTGTTTTTTTTTAAGTGTTGCAAAGGCTTCTTCAATATATATAAAGCCTTAAAGATTAATTGATTCACAGTCTGTAAGTTCAGGTATATCAAATTCTTTCAAATTCTCTTCTAAATTTGCGTTTTCTAGTTCATTGTCTTTGCTAGTATAAAGCAATATAAAAAGATCGGACAGGGAAAGTAGAATTCAAGGAGGACAGTCAACCACAAAACACAGAAACAAACACGCAAACAGACAAACAAGAAGGCAAAAGTAATAATAAATGCAAACGACATCACAAACACAAATGGGTTGACAATAAGGCTATCGCCTTGGAACGGTCAGTGGCA
Source organism: Cyrtodaria siliqua (assembly GCA_037043455.1). Lineage (NCBI taxonomy): Eukaryota > Metazoa > Mollusca > Bivalvia > Adapedonta > Hiatellidae > Cyrtodaria > Cyrtodaria siliqua. Next base: position 54,885 of record JAWPHD010006248.1, on the reverse strand, counting down.
AAGTAGGCAACTGGGGGTTTAAACCGGTTCTAGGGTGCACCAAACCTCACACTTACCATACTGCCATCCCATTAAAACAGGACAGTGTAAATAAAGAAATCCCCGCCATGATCTAATCTCTAACCAACAAGGCAGCATCAATAGTCAATATAGGAAACACAAATATGCTTGTGTAAATATAATACAAAAAAACATTAACCTAGAAAGCCACAATGAAAGTACTCAATGACTTGGCAGAAGCCAATATAATGAGTAAGTTGTTCGTAATAATTGTTAGTTTCATTTAAAATGTCATGTTGATGTGTTATGATTTCTGAATTTTCTTTTCTGTTTTGGCAATTATCTTTTGAAGCGAAATTATGGGATTCTAAATTGCAAAAAAAATGAGGTTGGTTTTTCATCGTTCTCACTAATATTTGCTCTTGATCTGATTAGGTAGCCATTTATTTTATTTTTTCTTAATATTCGTAATTATTTTTTTTCTAATGTTTCTAAATTATTTGAAGACAGGTTATTTTCTAATGTTTCTATCTCAGCAATCAATTCTTATTCTCTTGTATCTGTCATTTTGTTCTTGTAACTAGAATACAATATCGATTACCCGTAATTCCATAAGTAGTGTTTCGAGAAACAGTTGATCATTAATAAAAATTGTAATTCATTATTGGGGATATTGTAAATGTTCTTCATAGTGTAAATTGGACTGCATACCGTAGTTTAATGTCCTGATTTTTTTTATTAATTGCGTTTAAATATTCAATATCACTAAGAAGAGAATTATTATGTTTCCAAAAAGTGTTTACCTAGTATAAATTGAGTGAAATTCATTTAGAACTATCATTGAATGGTCTGAGCGGTAACTGATTCAATGGTACAACTTTCTATTGAAGAAAACCCATTTTCTGAAGATAGGAAAAGTCGAGTCTGCTTGTTTTAAAGGAGTTTTTGTCTCCTAGTATACCGTTTTAGATGTAGGTGTAATTCTCTGAAAGGATCGATGAGGTTATATTCATATTTAATATCTAGAACCCGTTCTCGTGCCTTTTTGTTATTTACCCTTTTGTAATTAAAGTAATCTAGGATTGGATCTTGAACGAAATTAAAGTCTCAACACATGATCAGGGTACTGTTTTTAAATTGTTCATATTTACACAAAATAGTATCATAACAACTGGGGGAATCATTATTTGTGCCATACAGATTGATAAGTATAAAACGATTATTTTTCAACTGTCATGTCAGCTATGAGAAAATTACCTTCATTATCTGTTATGTGAGAATCTACCTTATAATCTAAGTGTTTGTTAAAAAGTATCGCCACGCCTCTTGCGTTTGCAGTTCCTGAACTAAAACGGCAATCATTCCCCCACTGTGTACGAATAAAATGTTCAGTTGCTGTGGTAGAGTGAATATCCTGAAGGCAATATATGTGACCATTTTTACTTTTTAGGTAGATAAAACATCAATACGTTTTCCGACTGCACCAAGACCCTGACAATTTAACTGACAATATGTTTATAACTAGTCATAAGTGTTGATAAAAAAGATTGAACCGTAATGAGACAGCAATTAGCAGTTGTAAAAAGGAGAAGTGCAAATTAACAAAACATTATGCATTTTGTGAAAATTCTTTAATTTTTTTTATTTTTAACATAAATAATATAACTCAAGCAAAATTACATAATTATTAAGATAATATTATTATCCAAAACAAAACAACAACAGTTTATCTCAAGCCGCAGACTTATATAAAGTAATTCTATCAAAACATTAGTGCATTTTCATATCTTAGCAGATAGCTATAGAAAACAATAAAGCATATGAATGGCGAAGATAGCATTAGTGTGGTAAGTAGATACATTGTAAAGATCAATGTACTGTTATGCATGTATCTCAAATATTACACTATTATAATAACTCGGGCAATAAACTTCACCAAACCAATTATATCTCAAAAGTAGTGCATAATTATCTCAGAAGATATCTGCCTAAAATAAAATATGCATGTTAATTTTCATATGATAAGTTCAGTTTAAAAGAGCTGTACAAAATAGAATAGTGTGAAAAACACCAATCATATAAAGTATTGTATCTCAGGTAGCAAAGCATATACAGTATTATATTTCAGGTAGAAAATCATATAAAGTATGTATATTTCAGGCAGCGCAAATCATATAAAGTGTTGTTGTTTTCAGATGTTGAAGCATTGTAAAGTAGGCAGCAAATCATATGAAGTATCATATTTCAGGTATCAAAGCATGTAAAGTATGTATATTTCAGGCAGCAAATCATATGAAGTATTATATTTCAGGTATCAAAGCACGTAAAGTATGTATATTTCAGGCAGCAAATCATATGAAGTATTATATGAAGTATATATCTCATGTAGCAAGCATATAAACTATTTATATCTCAGGTAGCAAAGCGTAAAAGTATGTATATTTCAGGCAACACATACTATAAAGTATTATATCTCAGTTAGTAATTCATATAAAGTAGTATTATCTCAGGTAGCAAATCATATAAAGTATTTTATTTCGGGTAGTTAAGCATAAATACTATTAAGTATCAGGTAGCAAAGCATATGAAATATTATATCATGTCACTATAGCGTTTTGAATATCACAGGTAGCCATACGCAGTATTATATCTCAGGTAGCAAACAATCTAAAACATTATATTTCAGGTTGCAAAATACAAAATGTATGTATATATCTCAGGTAGCAAAGCATATAAACTATTAGGTCTCAGGCAGGGAAGCACGCAATGTAAGTAGATCTCGGCGCCAAAACTTATAAAGTATATATATATATCTGCAGTAGGAACCACTTAAGGTATGTATATCTCGGACAGTGAACACATTTAGTATGTATATCTCAGACCAAAAGCACAGTCAGTTAAGGAAGTGGAAGTAGGTATGTACATCTAAGGCAGGAAAACATCATGTAGGTAATTAGCAACCAAATAGAATATGTATATCTCAGACAACAAACACAGAAAGTATGCATACAACACAAACTATATTTATCTCTGATAATGAACATGTGTAGCTAGAATTATCTCAGAAAGTAGCATAATCAAAAAGAAGCAGATTTTATCTGAAATTAAAAACTATGTTGTTGTTTACATAGTATATGTACATATAGGACCCAGTATAGGTCACGACCTATTAAAACATGTGTTATCCATTTAATCAGTAAGTAGTTCATATAATGTCTTTTTCTTTCTATAAATCTCATAATTGCCAGTGAGATAATACTGCATGAATGCCCCCACCAAGTTCCTATTGTCAATAACTGAGACAGGCACAGTAGGTCAATACTTACTGCAGTGTTAAAAGTGTTTTGTAACTGTACTGTGGTAAGTGATCCATTTATTATGTTTTGTCAGTTTAAAATAATGACCAGACAGTCTTCTACCATATGTATTCTAATGTACCCAAGTCTGTTGGGCAAAAAAAAGAAAAATCAGATAAAATTTCACGAGAAAAATAACAACAATGCACGCGCACACAAAACGGCATTATCAGGGACATGAGGTCATTAGTCTTCATTGGCACGTTATTCGGCGATTTGCAAAAAAAGCAATAGCACACACACACACGCATCTTTTCTCTGATTACTGCTTCAAAACATTTCCAATATCATCGTACAGTTCGAACTTGTGTCGATGTCTTGTTGTCTTTGATTTTCCGTACACTGATCCGTTATAATACCAAGCGTTTTCAATGTCATCACGGGACAGGAGGCGAGAAATAAACTGAGCATTTGCCTTGGTTACGTCATCAACCAATCTGCATCCCGAGGCTTTGAAGTTTGCTCCCAGTCTCATGACTTTGGTCTTCTCATTGATATTTTGTAATTTGACCAAAAATGGTTTTGGGTAGCCTGGTTTACCCGGGATCCGATGAATGGCGATGACTTGGAGGGTCTAATGGTTGCTCCCTTTTCCGCAATCATGGTACATATTGTAGTTGTAAGAGTCTCTGCTGTCTCCGGTGTCATTGCTGGGATGTTAATAAATTAAATGTTATTTTTTCTGGAATATTGTTCATTTTTATTTGCTCTTTCTTCCGCATGTTTAGATATTTTTTTTCCTCAGTTCACTGTTTTCTTTATTTCATGTACTAATTGTTTTTGTGAAATGAGCTCTTTCTTTAGTTGCCCGTTTTCCTTACTTAATTTGTCCATTTTTTTCTGAGAGGCCTTTTGTCTTTGCTTCTACCTTTCTTGTGAATTTCAGGTTTTTATTAAACTCTTCCAGAATTTCTTTCACTGCCTTTTCTTACAAATTTATCTATGTCATCCTTTTTCATTTAAGTATCTAGGTTTCGTTTATTGCTTTCATCTCTTCGGAGAGGTCATCTAGCGTGTGGTTAATTATTTAAAGATCCTCAACACTGGTGTTAATTGGGGACACCTTTTATCCCTTGGTGGCTTACCTAAAGTTTTGTCACTGCTTATGCCAATTTTCTGTTCACCTGACTTGCTCATTGTAGTTGCACAGATGGCAATTATCACTATGTGTCACCAGAAAGAACAGTTATGTTGTTGTGTAGAAATACTACAGTGTTCACTCAGTACTGAAAAATAATACTTTGTCTATTTTCAAAAATTCAAAACTATCCAAATATCTTTTTTAATCATTCAAATATTTTCACAGAGTGTAGTTCTTCATTCAGGTAATTTTCATTTCAAACACATTACTAATACATACCTAACTGTGTTTTGTACAATACGTGGGCATATGCCTATGTGTTAAGTAATAGGTATGGCCTATATTTCTTTTTGAATTCGGGCAACTAATATTTCTGATATTAACGCTTATCTCTCTATTGAAAATGGTGAAATAATTAGCCAAATCTATGACAAGAGAGATGATTTTAATTTTGATATTTTTAATTATATCCATTTAGATGAGGTTGTTCCCCGAGCAACTTCTTATGGGGTCTATGTGTCTCAACTTATTTGTTTTTCTAGAGCTTGTACTCGAGTTGAGGACTCGTAATCTTTGTTTAACTAATAGCTACTCCATCAGGGCTACCGTTACCATAAACTTCGTAAAACCTTTGCACAATGTTATTATCGTAACCCTTATTATCGTAACCCTGATCTTCGTTCCGAATATGAAAGTAATTTAAGAACTCTTCTGCGACAAGGACTATCGCAAACTGACTTCTATGGTGATGTGATTTACAAACTTCGCAAGATTCTTGGTCATGATCACTTTCATACTATCTTTGTTAAACTTGTTAAAAGGTTTATCAAAAGAGGTTATGATTCTATCATTTTGCAACGCACTGCATGCTTGGTGGTGGACCCATTTACAGTTCGCCACTATGCTTTCCTCTTTAATTGTATGATGACCGGAGAAGCTGTGGACCCTATGATGACGTCTACCTAAAACCCAAAATGACGGTAACGTTTGATGTTTGTCTGCGGATGTCTTGTCCTGCCCTCAATGGTTTATTCTCCTGTTGCTCTGGCTTTTGCCAAGTCATCGATTACCTTCTTTGTGACTTTATAGGCTATTGTTTGTTTTGTATTTATATATACATTGCCTATTAATGCTGCCTTGTTGGTTAGAGAATAGTTCATGGCGGGGATGTCTTTATTAATTTTACACTGTCTCGTTTATTTGGGATTGCAGAAGGATAAATGTGAGGTTTGGTGCACCTGGTTTAAACCCCAGTGGGCTTTTTGCAACTGACCGTTCCAAGGCGGTAGCCCTATTGTCAACCCTGTTTGAAACACAATCTGTACAATACGTAGATGTGGGCAACTTGAAGCTTACTGCATCTATGTTCCGTACAATACGCAGGAATTCGTACGTGTTAACATGCCGGTATGGCTGCTTAGGTGTGGTCAACTTGAAGCCCACTGCCTCTTTGTTTTTACAATACGTGGGTATATATGCATATGTGTTAACTTATAGGTATGGCCTATATTTCTATTTGAGTTAGGGCAACTTGAAGCCCACTGTCACTATGTTCTTCTGCACAATACGTGGATATACCTTCGGGTAGGAAGTGTAAGAAGACAGGTATGGCCAATATATGAAGGAGTGTGATGGCTTGAAGGATTTTGTAACCAACGTTCCGAACACCCATCATCTCCTACGTTTATTTCGTGAGACACGTGGCAACAGACGCAATATCATATCTACACGAATTGACCCTTAAACAATTTTGCCCTTTAGAGAGATAGATGTTAAAATACCTATATTTTTTCATGAATTTACGCACGTATAAACTTATTGAACGGCCCTGCCGTTCTCCCTCTACCGGCGCTATAAAATTGCTCGCCTTTCCGTGGTACATGAATATATCATGCAACTGGTGAATTTGTTTCAACTGAACAATGGATTAGCATGTGACTGACAGATATCGCCAAGTGCTTACAAGAGCTATGTACTACCAATATGCTCTACTCGAGATCATTTTGTGACAACATATAGGGAATGTTTGAACCAGAGTAAACAGAACCCTAGATCTGCTCAGAAATAATTTATCAAGTTGTCCCCGCAATGTTCAGAAGTCTGCATATAAAGATTTGGTCACACAGATCTAAGAGTATGCAGATACAGTATATGGGACCCTCATTGTATAGGTTTCAGGAGGAGCTGGAAATGGTACAGAACCGAGCAGCTCGATTTGCATTGACCAATTATTGTTTTGATCCGGGTAGCATGGTATTCGTAATGAACTAGGATGGAAACCACTAAAGGAACGTAGGATGGAATCACGCGTTATCCTTCTATATAAAAGGCAGGGCAAACATTCCCACAAAGGAGTTGGTCAGCCCAACAAGGAAAAGTAAGACTCGTCATGAGCTTTCTTTCTATATACTATTCGCGGGCAACGATTCTTATAAATATAGTTTCATCCCAAGCACAATAGAGATTGGAATGCAATCCCAGCATCAGTTATCGCCTCTGCCGAATGCTGCCCAAACCAGGTCACTTCATTGCTCAAGTCTGATCAATCTCTCTTCCCATTAACGCATGTACTGTACTTTACTCCGTGTTATTGACCCTAGCTCCGTTTCATTGACTATATATCTTACCCAAACCGCTATACACTGTATTCTGATATTAAATTATAATACTGTGTCATGATCACATGATGGACCTTTCATCTCAACGTATACACACATCTGACTTTCATGAATAAATACAAATATGCCCCAAAATGTGCGATCTGTCGAAGAAAGTACACAGAACTCCCACACTATATAGACAAATCTTTCACACGATGGTAGGCATGTGTTTTATTCGCTCTCTCGCAGCCGCTTGTTTGTGAGAAGAACCACATGCCTACTATCTCGTGAAGGTTTGCCCTATAATCGATCCCAGCATATAAATAATCTCTTCTATCCGAATTTTAGAGAAATCCTTCACTCGATGTTGTTTTTCACTCACTTGCATTTGCAAGTTTATGAAAATAACAATATCTCATGATGGATTTCCCTATTATCAAGCCAGAAGTTAAAAAACAAGTGTGTTTAGGATTTAAATTTATTATTACTAAATTGTTTCGTATTTTTTCAGCATTCTCAGTAAATGAAATTGACATTCTTAACACTTTATTGGTGTCATAAGTCAACATCAAGTTTGTGATTTGTGTGGTCCGCGCTTTAGACAAATCCTTCACTCGATGGTAGGATTGTTTCGGTTTATCACTTACTCGCATAAGCTTGTTCGTGAAAAGAAACACACGTCTACAGTCTTGTAAATGGTTTCACTGTAATCGATGCCAGCAGTAAAATAATTGTTCGTGTTGCAGACAATTCCTTCTCTCGATTGTAGGCATTTTGTTTTCTTCGCACTCACATCTGTCATTCGTGAAATAACAAAAAAGATTTCCATATAATCGAGCCCGCAGTTCTATCTATATTTTATATAAGTTTCATGTATGATTTAAAGTCGTTCTCTTACACACAACTGGAAAAAATTACAACAGATGTACAGCGTCGCAAAATCTACTAACGAACGTACCTGTACGTAAATAGGGTATTGATTAAGGCATTTATATAGTTATCATTGTCAAAGAGTTGAACTTATTTCACGCATTTTCAATTTTAACTAAATACCCGTGAATTAATATAGACTTTTAGTTGGAATGTATTTTGTATGACCTCAACACATGGATAGAGTTCAACGGATTTGTAGTGAAATGTGACCGTTTAGTTTCTTTAGATTTATTGTTACTGAAATTGTTTACTTTATTCTGCTTGTTTCAATATTCTCAGCAAATAACATTGACGTTCTTAACACTTTATTGATGTCGTAAGTCAGCGTCACAGTTAATTATTTGTGTGAGATGAGTTATAGACAAATCCTTATAATCAGGGAAATGCATCACTCGCTGGTAGGTGTGTTGTTTTGTGCGGTTTACCGGGATGATGAAAAGCCTGATCTTGCACAAGGGGGAAGATAAACGTCTCGCAGTGATATCAACACTGACAGATACATGACGTTATTGTGTAAATAAAAATGCGAAACATTAGTAATTGGCGACGTCAATGCACATAATGCAAATTATATGCAAGAAAAAATAATAAATAATGGGTATCCGATTCAGATAAGGATATTTCAACCCTCAGTATAACTGTTTTAATCTATAGAGCATCGGTTCCGATAAAAACAAGTTTACCTGGTGCTGGAATTCCCGGTCTTTTAGCCATTTGATGGATACTTTTGTTAAATTAAGATCACATGCGCTTTATAATATAGATATACAAATCGAACAGGAATAGTAGCATTCATACTCCTTTGTGGATAATGTACTGGAGCAATAATGTGTTTTGGGGAACCTATTTGACTAATTGTATAAAGGTAATTAAACGCTAGATCATGCAGATAACATACACATCGAAGTTAAAGTAGAGATTTTTTGTAGATATGTTGACCTTTATTCTGCCATTGGCGGTCTAAACACGTATTTACTGATATTGCCTATATCTGAAAAAGATACGACAATTGATTTTGTCGAATACAATACTAAACACTTCATCAGTTTTCACTTTCAAAGCACGTAGTTATTCCAATATACCTCATCGGAACTTTACATAAATCAGATCAACCTATTCCAGCCATCCGTGGACATAACATCATATCAGTGCAATCAGAACACTCACTTGATGCATTTTATTTGGTTTTATGTTCCACCCCTGTTTTTTTTTTCAACATACTTTTTCCGTATGTACTATTTTCACCTCATGTAACAACTTATGCCTAAAATATTCGCACGACTAGGATCAACGCATCAACATACACATTTTACCACAGATGTTCAACGTGTCTAAACCTACTGACGACGAAGTCGTATATTATATAACGTACATTTCTCGAAAATCCGAACTCTATAGATTAAATATAAACGACTTTAACCAGCCAGACCAACCGCTAAAACTGGAACGTCGAAATAAAAGTTACCTAATAAGTATACTAATTAATTACATGCCTATCTAATTAGTGATACAACCTAGACTTTTAATTAGCACATATACCTTATTGTATGACTTGAACACCTGGATAGATGTTGCAACGAACACAAACAAGCAAAAGAAAGTACTCAAAGTAAATAATGGGGAAAACATTGGATAAAATGAAAGGGTGTAAATGATCATCAACTTACCACGTACATACACTGCATTGTTCTCATACAACATGTGTATCAAATATAAATTATCAAATTCAAATCCAATTCCAACAGATATTGAATTGAGTTTAATGACACACATATACCATATCAAGTATAAGCCTAACTTATACCATATCAAGTATAAGCATGTATAAGCATATTTCACTACCGCTCATGAACAGTCTCAATCAAACCGAGACTGCAATATTTCGTGTGTGTCGTGCTCGGCCGTTTCCAAAGGTCCATTATCGTACTATTTTTGTACACGAGGCTTTGTAATACTGTTACGATTTGTCAAGCTTACAATTTCCAAATAAAACACAAAAAAACAACCCCGGATGTTTTCAATTTCTTGGATATTTACGTTCAACTACACCATCCTAACAATCAGCACTTTAGCCCCTTTGTTATACCGAGACTTATTAATAGGCTAATTGCCTTGTTTATCAATAAGTATTTTTAAATAGCAGTCAATGTAATCATTGGTCACAGCGGCGATTGAATACTGTAAATGGGATCCCTTGGTAGCAACAAACACAAGTTAGATACGTCTGCACATGTATTGTCAAAAGGCTTTGCAGTTAGGTTAAGGAAATGTAACACATAGCACAAGCATACCACAATTCAAACACATATACATGTACATAAACACAATATATAAAACGCTATGCCTCAATAGAAACTCCTAGAAAACACATTCGAACGCCTTACTATCAATATGTCTATCTCACCTGCTGCAGTCGGTGATGTTATTTATTATTGCGTGGTAAATGTAACACCGTTACTAAAAAGAAAACCATCGAACAAGTAATAGATAGAATATGGTTTCATTGAGTTGGTTCATTTAAACATCGAGATGGGCGTAGCCCATCGAGGTGTTTCAATTAACCAACGAGATGAAACCATACTCTATTTGTTTTGTAGCATGTCCATTTCAGCTCTATTTCAGTTATTCTAACTGTTATTCTCACTGTTATTCTCACAGTTATTCTCACAGGTCTTATTTTCACTTAAACGATTTACACCTGTGTCTGAACAAAGAGAATTGTCTGTGACCATGCTACAAGTAACCTATAGAGTATGGTTTCATTTAGTTGGTTAATTTAAACATTGAGATGGGCGTAGCATGTCCATTTCAGCCCTATTTCAGTTATTTTAACTGTTATTCTAACTGTTGTTGTAACTGTTATTCTAACAGGTCTTATTTTCAATTAAACGATGTACACCTGTGCTGTTACAACGAGAATTTTTAGTGACCATGCTACTGTCGCAAGATGACCCTAGTGGATTTGGCTAACTAAGGAAAGAATCAATAACGGTGAATGCATTTACACAAGTTTAATGCACCTTTTAAAATATGTTAAATATATATACAATTATCAAGAAAAACAAGCGTATACACAGATGAAATATGAAAAATACTGTTCTATAAGAAGTTCGAATTATTATCACAAATACTGAATGTCTGCTGACTATATATGACACAAAAGTGTTGTTAAAGTTATAACAATGTTGATGTGCACAATAATTATGGTCTAGCGCGATGAATGTGATGCGCGAAAGCTCAGGAAGATGATGATGCGCGAATCCAATGGGTGATTGTCATCAATTGCCTTCTATGAGGGTTGATGACGCGATATACATGATAATTAACCGCCACCGAGGTTGTGACTAAAGTTACTCCAGTGAGGACTGATAACGGGCCCACCAAATCTTCGATTAATATTGTAGCGGTAACTTTTACTCGGTACTAATGACGAGATATTAAGTACTTTTAGGCTATGGGCAACCATGGCAGAAATGTCATTGGTAATCGCGATCTTCAGACATGATAAACCATGGTCGACCATGATCGTCGGTGGTACCATATGCTAAAACATGATTGACTCTGTTAGAGTAACATGGTTGGCCATTGCAGTGCAACAGCTGCAAGACAAAACTGTTTTTCCAAATACGAAATACGGACAAACAGACATACCTAATATTAATATAGAATAAATTCATCTGGTTAATAAACGTTCTCCGAATACACATTCTGATACGAAGGCCGTCTGGATAACGTTTGATGGATCATCATTTATAATAGTCATTTCATAAACACCTATTCGAGTTTTAGATGAATACTCTGTTTAAATTAAGAAAACACCGTGTTTCATGTGGTCAGTGTTTGTTTTAAATAGTGGTATATATATGCAAATACTTTAATGTATATAAAGATACTCGTTTACAAACAATTACAATATAAATGTCATTACAAAACTACTTTATTTAAGAACGCGACAATTTACACTTCTGATAGGCAATCACAAAACAGTCAAAGTTCACCAAAACAACATCCTTATTTAGGATATACAAACAAATATATATAACGAAATAATACGAACTGTCAACATATACTAGCTAGATAAACCTACTTTCCAGACACATTTCACTATTGTAGACCTAAGTTACTAGTGTATGTTACTCTTCACTCACAGATAGGAACAGATACACCCTGTCTGACTTAGAACACGGTGAAATAATAATTTAGAAAAAAAATGAAATGAAAACCCGATTACATATCTTTAAAGGTATAATACAAGTTTTACTATGAATATGTAATGTAGCAATAACTATATTAACCTGATGCCCAGTGACTGCACATACAAAGTATGAGAATTAAGGGAATATCTGGCTGCAAAATAAAAAAGAAATCCGTGTAACACAGCGTTTTGTCGTCAAATGACGTGTACACAGTTTGTATACCGTGATATGTATACAAACTAGAGTGAACTGTGCCATCTGCTGGATTATTGTCTTACCAAAGTTAGCATCGAGGACATTATTCAAAAACAAATATTCTACAATATAATCTCTGTCATTTGCATCTGTCAGTTTTCTAGTTTGTTACTGCAGTTGATGGTACGATACGTTTGCGCATACTAACAATATATGCTTGTTTTTAAGACGTTGTAATTATTGCAACCCAAAACGCTTTGTAAAAACATGTACGTTTGTGTGTTCAAGTTAATGTTGAACGTTTTCTTTCGAAATGTCACGTGTTAATTCTGTTGATTGTTTTGTTTAAATGAAAATGGTGTACGCTCGTGATTACATATATTAACGTTTCTTGACGAATAACATTGAATAGGTGTACACTGTATAACTGTGTTCTATAAATGTTTTACAGCCAAATTGCAATTAATATCATGTCGTGGAATTATATCATTATTTTAAAATACTCTCAATTTCGGACAATTCTAGAAAAGTTTCTAGCATATTGTGGTTTTTGCAATTTTGAGGAACTTTTTTATCTTTTTATTATCAGAGTACGTTTACTCATGAACACTTTACTTGCAGGTTGTGATGACGATGCTAAATTAATATCGTTGGTATTAAAACTAGACCCATTGGTAATAATTGCAGAGTGTTTTATAAATTGAGCTACAGGGGAAATCAAAAGATAATGGGCTAATGGTGGATGCCACATACGCCACATGCGCAACAGTAATATAAATAACTAAACTATAAAATATAAAATACACATTATTTTGTTTTTGATATTCATGAATTGATTTCTTAAAAAATATTTAGTTGATGTTCATGTTACATATATATATTTCACTGAATACAAATCAGACAGTTATTTGCTTATGCTCAATATATGCTCAATATATGCTTTAGTTACGGACAGTGTCTGTTTAAACGCAAGAGTCCACATTTTACGGTCAAGTAAACAATCAATTAAATCGAACATGCTATATGTTTTAGCCTTTAAAAGGCCCAGCCATCCGATAGTAAAATTACCTCTTTTATAGACGTATAAGTATTGGCCAGAATAAGTGTATTATATAGGCCAGGGCCCGTATTCATAAATGAGATATAGGGTCCTATAGAAACCACAGCGTCCGAAAGCAATGGCATCGTAGGTCCGCACTGTACTGCAAACAAGGACTTGAAAACACAATGAAAGAGACAAAACAAAACAGAAAGGGTGATGAAGACAGGGTTACGGACTTGCAACGGTCAGTAGGCAATAAGGCCTACTGGTTAGCTTGAATCGATTTTATATGCGCACAATCCTCGCTATTATCCTGTCTTCAGCGCCTAAATAGACACGACAGTCACTAAACATGCAGTGCGCTGTAAAACCAAAGGGTTATATCCTTTTCTGACGAACTTCTTGATTAAATTGTAAAACGGTCAGGAAACCCGTCAGACCCCTTTAACTTTCGAAGTTTATAGACCACATTTCCATAAAATGAGGGTTGTGCCTAGTCTCAGAAGTGTTTTAAGGTTGGTGTTGTACTCTTCCAGCAGGCCCTCGTTGCGACGGTAGAATTTAGAGAAAGATCTACGTAGTTTGTGATAACGAAAACCCTGCTGAAGAAGTTTACTGGTAATAACTTGATTTCGATCATTGAAGTCTATAACATCATTACACGCTCTAGCAAATCGAATGAGCTGGGAGACATACACCCCGTATGAGGTAGCACGAGGTACATCTCCATCCTGGTGTGGATAGTTAACGATGTTAAAATTGAAATCATCTCTCTTATCATATTTTTTAGTATGAATACAATCATTTGAAATCGAGAGATGAAGATCGAGAAATGCTGTTACTGTATCCGAACTGTTGGCTTTATTCAACCTGAGCTCTGGTGAATAACTGTTAGTAACCATATGAGCAAATAACGGATTATCGATATTGAGTATGTCATCAAGATACCGAGAAGTATTATTAAAGACATCACTAATTTCACCCTGGGTAGCATAAAGTTTCTTAAAAGTTTAATCAACCTCAACTTAAGTTTGGTAGATTTCACTTGGGTAAAATCTATTCTTATCTTACGTTAAATGTGTATTCTCAAGGCAACTCTTTTGAAATCTAAACGAAGAACTATCTTAAGATTGTATTATTTAAGTTAATTTGTAGTTTCTTCAGTTAGAATTTCCCCGTTTATATTCCTTTAGCTTCGGATTCCCTACAACAATGCACTATAAGTATTGGAGCGACGAATCAAGTTGCTTCATGTACATTTGTTATTAGTCGTCTTGATTAAATATTAAGCTGATTTTGTTCATTGTCTTTATTTCTTGTAAACGATACTGGAAGCAATCTCGAATCATTATGGGTGTCAATCCAAATAGTTTTACGATAAAACCGTCATATTAGTTTCATGTTCAATTATTCATTAAACTAGGTCCCATGCTCCATAGGATTTAATAATGGTTAATGCCAAAGTTTGGTTTGTAAAACTCAAGGCTCGCTTAGGGTGTACATCATTAACATGAATTCTTATGATCTATAATAGGTATTACCTCTAATCAGGATATTACTACACAGCATATTCAAAAACAAGTAAGTTATACACACACTATGAATATGTTACATGCACAAAAGGAAAAAAATACACAAGAAACAAACATATTTTAATATACGTGTATAGATGTTTGTTTCTTGTTTTTAAGAATAACTTAATACAGAAAACCTCTTGTACGTACAAATCCTTGTATATTCACATTTATATCAATTGTATGATTTACCAACAGCAACCAATGCTAACTTGAGGATTTACATACTTAATATGAACCTGGTGCACAGTTTTGTATTTGGTTTGACACCAATCACTGTCGTCAGTTCCTTTATATCGAAACTTCCCTATATTAACGTAATCTAACCATATCATCGACACATGCAATTAAATTGTTGTATACATCTTGAGATACAATTATTTCTTGCACAATTTAACATACACATATGTATATATTTCGAGGGATATTTCGACGGGCAGCAAAGACAAATTAAAAATCTTAAGACATAATTATACAAATAATTTCATTTCACTCAAAACATCATTTATTCATTTCATACCGCTAATCATCACTTTTTAATTACCTCTGGAGCAAAGTAGAATATTTCAAAGAAATGTGTTATTCCATATAACTAACTATATATTAGATACAATTTTGCAACAATAATGTATTCAAACATTTAATAGAATAACGAAACAAAATTCAACTCAGAATGGTATTTAATTAAATGCGTGTAGGCTTTAAGTCAAATTGATAATACAATAGAACATCTAGATGATAAATCTAATCTTTAATACACACTTCAAAAATACCGTACGTCCATTTAAGGGCCTTATATATCTTTTTTGTTTTTCAGTTAGATGTAATACGTTACAAAAATTAAGATTGTTTTCTCTTGAAATCATAGACAATACAATAATATCCTAATGAAACGATGTAACGATGATTTTAGATCTGCTTAAGATATTTGCTCGAAAGGCGCATCTGACCCTGCTAATGCAAACCCTGAATTGCAAATACATTCTCGAAAAGAGAGAGAGAGAGAGAGAGAGAGAGAGAGAGAGAGATTTAAATGAACATTCGACATTTTTTAAAAATTAATTCATGAACCAATACCCTATTGTATGTGACACCATAAACATAACGCTAATAGGGGTACGACATTGTAACGGTCAGTGAACCAAACCTCACGCTTACCCTATTGTATGTGACACCACAAACATAACGATAATAGATGTACGACATTGGAACGGTCAGTGGTTCAAACCTCACTCTTACCCTATTGTATGTGACACCATAAACATAACGATAATAAGGGTACGACATTGGAACGATCAGTGGACCAAACCTCACTCTTACCCTATTGTATGTGACACCACACACATAACGATTATAGGAGTAGCGCATTGGAAAGTTCAGTGGACCAGACCTCACTATTACCCTATTGTATGTGACACCATAAACATAACGATAATAGGGGTACGACATTGGAACGGTCAGTGAACCAGACCTCACGCATACCCTATTGTATGTGACACCACAAACATAACGACAATAGGGTACCGCATTGGAAAGTTCAGTGGACCAAACCTCACTATTACCCTATTGTATGTGACACCATAAACATAACGATAATAGGGGTACGACATTGGAAAGTTCAGTGAACCCAACCTCACTCTTACCCTATTGTATGTGACACCACAAACATAACGGTAATAGGGTTAGCGCATTGGAACGGTCAGTAAACCAAACCTCACTCCTACCATGTTGTAATTTCAATTAAGGGGACAGTGTGAATAAATAATTCCCCGCCAAGCTATGTCCTTGCTATGAAATTATATCCATGAAGGTATGTTCTAAAATGCATGCACTTTCAGAGGTTTCATTACGAATTTGTAGCATTTGTTGACTTCAGCTATTTGTATAAACTGTTCTGCTATTATCAGAATACAATTAATATACATTTTACCCCTTATATTGCAGGTGAATATGACGAACATGTGCACGGTAAGTTACTATTACATCTATTGATCAGTTAGATGCAGACATTTATAATACTTCTTTTGTGCATACTGGAACAATAATGTTTTCTGGCGAACCCATTTGACTTATTTTATATAGGAAAGTAAACGTTAGAACATGCAGAAAACATACAAATCGAAGTTAAAGAAGAGATTTATTGTAGATATGTTGATCTGTATTCTGGTATCGGCTGTCTACACACGTATATACTGATATTGCATATATTTGAAAAATATAAAACAATTTATTTTGTCGAATACAATACTAAACATTTCAACATTTTTCACTTTAAAAACATAATGATTATTATAAATATGTTATGGGTGTGCGTACAGTTATTCCAATATACCTCATCAGAAATTTACATAAATCAGAGCAACGTATTGCAGTCATCTTTGGACA
Organism: Cyrtodaria siliqua; assembly: GCA_037043455.1. Classification (NCBI taxonomy): domain Eukaryota; kingdom Metazoa; phylum Mollusca; class Bivalvia; order Adapedonta; family Hiatellidae; genus Cyrtodaria; species Cyrtodaria siliqua. Next base: position 37,523 of record JAWPHD010006248.1, on the reverse strand, counting down.
TAACATCAGTGCAATCATAACACTCAGTCGACGCATCTTATTTGGTTTTATGTTCCACCCATGTTTTTTCAACGAACTTTTTCCTATTCTATTATTTTCACCTTATGTAACAACTTATGCCTTAAATATTCTCGCGGCTAGGATAGTCTTTTATAAAAGTAGATCTTAAATAGATCTACGAGTTTGGAAACATCTAAGTCAATGAGAATTACCCATCTACATATCATTCTAAAACAAGTTTAAACTGAACATGTTTTAATGCGGTACTCTAAGTTGGCTAAACCATACATATTTAGTTTACTAGATTTACTATGAATTGCATAAATATTGAAAGGAACAAACATAGGCAGGTGGCATGAAAGTAGGCATATATCCTCACTAGTCTAAACATGAATCGAAGAAGGACTAGTTAAAATATACTGTGATGGAACTCTGCTAAAACACTAGGAATTAGTTGTGAGCATCTTAATATCCTGCCGCTCAACACCAATCTAAAACTACTTTCTTGTAAATGCGTAAATAAGCCATATGTTTTATTCATATAAATGTCCCAATATCAGCATTACAATATTGTCTACGATTTACAGCATGGTAGAAATTAAATCGTTGAACGCCTTAGTATACAGATGGAGTAGCAATGGCTGATATTCTCTTTTGGAATACATATTATTGAAAGAAAAAGAAATACATGTTTTTGAAAAAGAAACATATCGAAGTATTACCATATCGAAGTATTACAATTATTTCACAACCATTGGTTCTGTAGTTTTAACATTTAGAGTAAGTGTATTGAACACTATGTACACGAAGTGTTGTGTTAAAATCCCTATCCCGCCATCAACATACACATTTTACAGCAGATGTACAATGTTTCTAAACCTACTGAAGAAAAGGTCGTATATTATATAACATACATTTCTCGTGAATCCGAACTCTATATATTCAATATAAACGACTGTAACCAGCCAGACCAACTACTAACACTGGAACGTCGAATTAAAAGTTACAAACTAATAATTATTGCAGCATGCATATTCAATCAGTGATAAAACCTAGACTTTTAATTGGAACATATCGTATTGTAAAAATGCTGAAAGGTAGAATATCACTTAAGCCGTTGATAGAAGGCGGGAGAGGTGTTGCACTCTACATTACCTCTCATGAACAGACTCAATAAAACCGAGTCGGCTACTTGTATCACTTGTGTGTGTTAGTAGCTTCCAATGGATCCCTTTTTCAGAATTTATTGACAGTCACACTAGCGTTTGTTTAATGCTGGGTGGCGGCCGTAAACAGTTTCCCCGACTACAGATCAGTAGTGTTATTACTTACTGGTCCTTTGAGATCATCAAGCCCACTCTTTGTGGCTTTACAGTAGAATATCGCTTAAGTCTGTGCTAGGAGGCGTGAGAGATGTTGCACTCCACATTACCTCTTATGAACAGACTCAGTAATATCTGCTACTTTTATCTCTTGTTTGTGTTTGTTGCTTTCACAGCATCCCCTTTTCAGTATTTATTGACAGGATAGAGGTTGGATTGTGTGTTTATGTATAATTTTGCAGTTATTTGGACGGTTAGTTTCTTTGAGGTTCGAATGTATACGAGAAAGGTTAATAAATACTGTAAGGGAATCCGTCTGTAGCAACGAACACAAACAAGCAAAATAAAGTACTGAAAGAAAATAATGGGGAAAACATTGGATAAAATGAAAGGAAACACATACACGTCATTGTGCAAATTCGCGTACAACCTGTACTCCAATATCAATTCTCAAATTAAAATCCAATTCCAACAGATATTAAATTGAGGTTACTCACACACATTTGCCATATCTAGTATAAGCATTTCCTGTTCACCAGGCATTGTAATACTGATACGATTTGTCAAGCTTACAATTTCCAAAAAAAATAAATATAATTATATAAAATCGGATGTTTTCAAGTTTCTTGGATATTTACGTTCAACTACACCATCATAACAATCAGCACTTTAGCCCCTTTGCTATACCGAGACTTATTAATGGGCTAATTGCCTTGTTAACCAATACGTATTTCTAAATAGTAGTTAATGTAATCAGTGGTCACGGTGGCGATGAACTACAGAAACAGGGATACCGTGGTAGCAACAAACATAAGTAAGATACGTCTGCACATGTTTTGTCAAAAGGATTTGCAGCCAGGTTACGGAAATGGAAAACATGGGCACAATCATACCAAAAGTGGAACATATATACATGTACATAAACACAATATATAAAGCGCTATACATCGATAAAAACTCCTACAAAAACACATTCGAACGCCTTACTATCAATATGTCAATCTCACCTGCTGCAGTCGGTGATGTTATTTATTATTGCGTGGTAAAGTAATCCCCGTCAGGGACGCAAGGAGCAGTCATCCTGTCATTTGGAAAAATTGTTCATTTGCTCCTGCTGTACGAACTAGATGTGCCTGAAAGTGAGGTACAGACATATATTTCAGAACGTGTAGGGAGGGGTAGAGTCTCAAGTATGGAACCAACTTGTCCGGAGGTGTTTCTGCGGTGAAGGAACCACATGTTTCAGTCTATTTTTTTGACTGAACAACCTTTTTGCTGTGTAGATTTCCCAGTCGTGTTTGTTAGATGTCGTTTAAATGAATATTCAAGTCACATCCTGGTTTAATATTACTATTGCATTTTATGTCACATCCTACTGCCCTGCAAGAAATTATTGCGTAAAAGTTGATATATTGTATATTTTAGTTAATTCCTTACCGAGAATGTTTAATATAAAGTATGCATGTGTCTCAGGCTATCAGACTTATTACATAGTGACACAAATTCCTATAACGTACACAAACTAATTATCCGATCCTACTTATTCATGTACATACTGAACTTATTATCTGCTCCTAATTTGTTGATACATACTGAACTAATGATCTGCTCCTAATTCTTTGATACATACTGAACTTATTAGCTGCACCTAATTTTTTGATACATACTGAACTTATTATCTGCTCCTAATTCTTTGATACATACTGAACTTATTAGCTGCTCCTAATTCGTTGATACATACTGAACTAATTATCTGCTCTTAATTCATTGATACATACTGAACTAATTATCTGCTCCTAATTCCTTGATAGATACTGAACTAATCATCTGCTCCTAATAGCCTTCATTATTGTATAAAGACTGAAATACTTATCATTATCTTACATGTTCATTACGACAACATCTGTTCTCGCTTCAAAGATCTGGGTTGCTAGTACACAATTTAATTACAACCAGTATTTACACTAAACGACATCTTAATATGTCATGTCGTTTGACACATTAGCAATGTAATTTAATTTGTAACTTGTAACAATGTAAATTTATTTGTAACTTCTAACAATGTAAATTAATGTGTTATGTCGTTTGACACATTAGCAATGTAAATTATTGTGTAACTTGTAACAATGTAAATTCATGTGTTATGTCGTTTGACACATTAGCAATGTAATTGAATGGTGTAACTTTCATATAGACAATAAAGACATGTAGATCCAGACATATGCAAATCCAATAATCATGGCATGTCAAGGTCAAATAGTTATATGAGAAACCTTAACATATAACATTCCGAAGCATATAACTAGTATTTGGTTTATATTTTCAATTAAATCATTGTATTGATATATTTCTCTTAAAAATACTATACTTTGATATCAAACACTATATGGCTGAAAAATGGCCCTATAATATATGGCAGTAATACTAATACTAATGCTTAGAGCGAGGAACATGTTCCGGCCGCCATTTTTTTATTATATTAACATGAAATGACAGCAAGTTAATATCTAATTTATATGTGTTTACTCTAATTCACATTTATTTCATATTTCAGAAAACCTTAGGTCACCAGGTGAGTGTTGTTCATATATTTATACATGTACCGTGTTAACTGTTGTTATTTATGTGTTAATGCTATTGCTATGATGTTAATATTGAATTAATATTTGATTTATTAGGACTGCTACTGTGTTTTGAGATGTGTTTTTGAGAAACTAATATGTTATACTGAGTGAACTTAGCCGACGCGATACTTTTAGTATACGCCCGTTTGTAAAACGGGATGATTTATGGAAGGGAGGTGTCCGTCCGTCCGTCCGTCCACAAACAATTCGCATTCCGCACGATAACTTCAATGAGACCCACCCTCATGAAACTTCATAGGTACATAGTAATCATTCTATCAATAATGACATGTACATTTAATTTACTAGCTAAATTTTGATTGCGTACTCTCTTCCGTAAATACTGACCAATAGTATCACTTCTATGAAACCTTTAGCAAAACAATTCATCTAATGAGTTTTGGGCTGGAAATATAAGTGAATACATTGTTTTATTGGTAACTGGTTAAATGCGTGTCGTACTACTAGTTATACGTTTCACATTTATAAACGAGTGCAGTCGATCAATTCGCCAGAGTTAATTTACAGATGCAACTTACAAATCCCGATTTCAAATTCCTTTTAGCATGTTTAGTATTGACTTACCAATGTCAACAAACGATTAACACAATATGTTAATTGAACAATCTACACTCCAAATCATGCTTTTCTAATAATGGTTCAATGCTAGATTTCGGCCAGAAGAGCTTATGTGATGGCGAGTTGCCCGTCGTCCGTCGTATGTCATTCGTCCGTCCGTCCGTTGGTTAACATTTGAATTGAATTGAAAAGTCTTCATTCTTAATTTGAACGTTACCAAACATGCAAGATTGTTAATATCAATAAAGCTCGGTACAAGTTTGAAAGCAAGCTAGATCGATCTGTAACACCAGAGTTATGGCCGCTGTTTTGCTGAAAAAAATCATTTTCTGCCTTGTGAACACTCTCGTAACTTGATTTTTTTTGAACTTTACCATATTTTACCAGATTGTTAATATCCATAAAAACTCAGAAAAGTTAAAAATCCAGCCGGATCGGACCAATAACACCAGACTTATGGACATTGAATATCTCAGATATGCGATATGATATATTTGGAAACTGGGACTTGGGTTCAAATCCCACTGGGGGCTAACCTTTTTTTTTTTATATTTTACATTCATGATTATATCAGTAATTTTAATTGATAGGTAATTGATGGGCCTCAGTGCTATAAACAGGACTCAGATAGCGGAAGTAGTCAGAATTAACGGATTAAGAGTAAAATCCAAGTATCATGGAAAACTGATTGAAATAAACAAATTTATGACCACGATAATGAACAAAACTGTATATATATCCTCCCTCACGTAAGGCACAAATACGTGGTGTCTGACACAATCGCATATACATCAACAAATATGTACATGTATATATATTCCCTCCCACAGCCAGGCACATAGGCATGGGGTCCTACACAAACACATTTACATCAACACATCTGAAGATATACCCCGCCATCACATGAGGCACAGATGAGTGGATTCTAAACCAAACACGTGTACATCAATATATCTGTATGTATAATCATAACCCACATAAGCCAGCTATGAATATGGTCTGACACAAGCACGTGTACGTCAATACATATGTATATATTTCGTCTAGCTTTGTATCTGAGTGTCTGTGTAACACGATATATAACTGAACAAGGAACGCGAGAAAGGTTTTTAGTTGAAGAATTGTTTTACTCGTTGCTCCTGTTTCTGATCCGATTCATATTTGTAGAAATGTAGCGCAATTTATAAGAGAATACAGCTAAAATAATTCACCGTTTGCAAATGCAGTTAAGGATAAAAACACATGAATCTACGTATCCTTTCTTTAATGTTCGAAGGTATAATTTATAGTTTGGTTTAAACAATTACTGAGATACATTTCAACAGCAAAGTAGAACAAATAAACAAAATGAAAATGTATAGCCAATATTAACGTCAATGAACCAAATGCACGTTATAAATAAGGGTCACTCGTATTGCTCAGTAATTATGATTGCTTTACACGTTACTTAAATCATAAAACGCAACCCATCGAACAATCATTGTTAATTGCGTACGTCTGAATTGTGTTTTAAATAATATTTACTCTTGGGCAAATATAACGTTAAGATTACTTTTTAAACTCTACCAACCTTTATAACTGAATCTTCAATTAATGTCGCAGCAGTTATAGTTACTCGGTGTTAATGACACTGTATGAAGTACCTTTAGGCTATGGGAAACCATGGCAGAAATGTCGATGTTAATCACGATCTTCCGACATGATAAACCATGGTCAACCATGATTGTAGGTGGTTTCATTTACCGAAACATGGTTTACCCTGGTCGCGTAACATGCATGGTTGGCCATTTCAGTGGAAAAGCGGCAAAACAAACCCATTCTTCCAAATATGAAATACGGAAAAACTGACACGAACTAATGTTAATGCCGAATAGATTCGTATGGTTAAAAAACGTTCTCCGAAGACACACTCTGATACAAATATTGTTTGTTTTTCAGAATTGTGTAAATTTTATGTTACAAGTAAATTAGATGTAAATGCTAACTGATAAAACTATTTGCATATTTGCTAAATAGAACAGCTTCGTTGGGTTGGTCTTCATGTCCACACCATCATTACCCTCCCGGGTAATAATTGCAGTGTGTTACCAATTGCGCTACCCGGGAAAGTTATGTGATACAAAAGACAATCATACTATAATCAAAACCTATTGCTCTAATATATGTCACGTGAGCAACCGAAAACAATAATATGGCAGTCCCAGCGAAGTTTACAAACAATACAACTTTTGTTCAAATTCACGAACTTATTATTAAGGACCGAACTGGGTCTATGCTCATGTTTTCATGTATACATTCCAATGAATACAAATCAGACAGTTATTGCTTATGATCAGTATATGTTTTACTTACGGACATGTCTTCCCTTTATAGTATTCAAAAGGCTCAACCGAGAATATTAAATCCCCCTCTTTCATAGTAAAAGTATTGCCCAGAACAAATGCAATATGTAGGACAGAAAATGCAACAATGTAGCGATGATTTTAAATTGTTCCCAAAATTGTTTTCCTGAGCCGAAACGCGAATTTCCAGAATAATGATTAAAAACTCAATACAGGAATTCTATTCCCTAATAAACTAGTCTGGATAGCGAGTTTTCCGGATCAGCAAAGTCCGGATAAACAAGGCTCCACTGTATTTACACTGACCCTGGACTTTCCAGATGCTAACCACTTTATTGTGTATCATCTTCATCTCACTAGGGCCGTGCTGTTAAGGACGTTCGATATTCATGTTTTCAAAATAAATTGGTTTGTGGCGACATCTTTTTACAGGCCAAAGGGGATGAGATTTTGTCAAGTAACTTTATATGGCCGTATATATACAACTTTTAACCAAGTGAGCTTAGGTCGAATTAAATACTTAATAGTAATTTTCAAAAAACGGCCGTGCAAAGACTGCTGCACGGTTGGCTGGCTAATACACTGTTTGCTCTTAAAATAAGGAAATGTTCTCCCCCAAAAAATAAGGAAAACATAAGGTTTTTTTAATTTCACCATGCTGGGCCATCTGACTGACAACGTGTGTACTGTGTCACACCCAATCCAACACGCTCAAGAAACACGAGATTGATAGAAATAAGACTTGACGGAAATCACGCATTGGTGTGTAACAGTCTACAGATTTCTACATACATTCTGGGTAAACAAAAAAGCTGAATAGTATGCAATAGTGATGTACCGATTAATCGATTGTAACTGATCATCGGTTACTTAGGCATCCAATTCTAATTAAATGTAAAAATGCACTTTAATTAATGTTCAAAATAGAAACAAATATGAGTATCCAGGAGACAACATTTGTGAAAATGAGCCTATATACACAAATGAACAGATTTATATCAATTATAATTATTTTGTTGATAAAATGACAATGGTGTTAAAAACAAGGGAGTACAAATTACATGCTTAATCAAAAACTATTCAAAGTTCAAGGTCTCAAACTCAGATTAACATACACCGATTTTAACTGATGATCGATTGTAGATTTCAACCGATTGCCCATCACTAGCATGCAGTTTTGTTTGCTTTATCCAGAGCTGTAGATAAGGTGTGTTTTTGAGTAATTTACTCATACTTTTTTTACAAATCACCTCAGTTTTTTAAAATTGTGAGTATCATTACTCATCAACTTATTACATAAACTTGTATTTTTTAATGATCACGAGTATTACATGTATATGTTGGTTTTGTCACGTGAAACAGTTTATTCCGTATTTACATGATGAAAATTGAATATAAATGATATAATTTCCATAACTCATTCATTTTGAATCTGATGAGTAAATAATCATTGCAGTCAATAATTATCTACAGCTCTATCTGCTTTATCTAAGAAATTATGTGAGGAAGCTATCCAGCTGGCTTGCGGAACGTCGGTGGTTTTACCCAGGTGCCCGCTCGTGCACGAAAATTGCCCGGAGGGGCACCTGGGGTCTTTCTCCACCAATGGAAGCTGGAAAGTCGCAAAATGATCTTAGCTGTAGGTGCGACTATAAAACCCAATTCAATTCAATTATCTAAGAAAAAATGATATAAAATGTTTTTCCTACCTACATACCCAATATTGTATTGGTATTGAACAGGAAATACATAAATTGCTTCTTTTGGCCGTACATACAAACTTCAACCAAATATTCAAAGTCCTGTAACGTTACGTACTGTCCTGTAGGGTCGCGAAAGCACATAACAATTGTTGTTTGCAATTAAAGTGGTGGTTGATGTTACCTATCGTACGTAATCTTCAAATAACAATATAATATACCTTTCTAAATATTTAAAAACTTACATAGAATTGTAAAACTTCCGGATAACTTCACAACTTTGACATTGAATCAAGCCCGCCACAGCTTGAATTTATAACGGCAAGTGAAGCCAGCCGGTGAGTGGTTAATCTCCAAAAAAAATGTAAAAACGACGCACTCGACAATGCACTTGACAAAACTGCCCGTCAACTGGGGACATATTTTAATAATATATGTTTTGCATGTTTTGATAAAAAATATGCATTTCTAGAGGGATAGAGATTATTGACAAATGAGACTGTCCTCAGTTGTTCACGATGTCCTCGGTCGTTGCTGTTCTTTCTAATGTGTGTCCTCAATCGACGGTCTGCGTGCGCATACTCACGCACGCACGCATGCACACAGACACACACACACACACACACATTCAGCTGTCCGATTAACAAATCCACACGTGTGAAATTATGACAAAATTATCCCGATTATTTTATACTCATTGACTCCACGCAAAGCTGAAAATCCGTGAAATGTATGGCAAACCGTTTTTAGAATATAAACATCGCTTGTAAAAATGAGGCCCATTCAGGGAAAAATAATAATATTACTCGCTAATAATTAAGTCACATTACATCTGTATGCTCAATAGTGTGCTTATGGCAAATTCACACATACGCATCTCAAAAATTATAAAAGAAAACTCGTAGAAAAAACAACAACGTTGTTGTCTTTATTATTCATTTTATTTTTTCTTATTTTTGGTTGACTGATTTATTGGTTTGCAAACAAATACCAACAGTTAGAAACAACTTAACAATCATAGAATATCTGTAGTTATTGGACCAAGGGAAATAACCCTTATTTATTTACCTAAATATTTGCAGGTTTTTGCTTCCTTAAAACTTGTATTTGTACTAGTCAATTAGGGATACCAACAATTTGTCTATAAACGATCGATCCATACCTGACGAAAATATTATCTAATAGAAAGATGAGTGCTTCATAAACTTCTTGGCAAGTCCACATAGTGTAATTGTCTAAACTGCCGTTACTCAAAAACGCTTTAATATTATTACAGGCCAAAAATGTAGTATTTTCCCTAACGAATGTTTTTTTAATGAAAGCAATAAGCTTGTCTTTGATAAGGTGATGTGGTAAGGTTGTATACTGTGTAATTCGTAAGTGCTAATAGATGAAACTTGACGTTTATTGCAAATTGTATCAAGAACGTCTACTGAATATTTTAAAACAAAACCAAAACAAATTAATCCCAGAGTTTGCATAAGTTTTATCACAATATTGTTTAACGTGATCTTTAACGGAAGTAAGACAATAAGTTAACAGTTTGGATATGTTTGTGGTGGTGCAGGCACTATAATTCGAAATAAAACCGGCTTTATACGGATTTTTATGTAATTTAGGAATCCAGTATATAGTTGGCAGTTTGTTCTGCTTTTCGTCTACCCTAGCCTTGCAAGTAGTGCACCGAGTAATATGTGTGGAAAAAACATCAGCCTCAGTAGAATGAACTGGAGTATTCGAATTAGTGCTACCGACTTCCAGAGATAAAACATTGACGTAATGTAGACGTCAAACAATAATTACATTATTAGCTGCTTTATCAGCAGGAACTAAAACAAATTTATTATGAAATTCTTGAATTTCCGATTTTAAATTACGAAAGGAAAACCAAGGTCTCGGAGGAAGTAAGGAATGGTTAGCATTATAATAGTTAATACGTGTATCTATAATTTAAAAAATTGACTTTTTCCATGTAGAAACAAGTTTGGGTCCGCATGTTCAGTACGAAACCATTTAATACTAAAATCCTCAATGAATTTGGCGATCTTAGCGCGACAGGCATTAAAATCGATAGTTGTAAGTAATATATACTTAGGACCTTTCGAAAACAGATGCCAAATACGTTTATCAACACTATCAAAATTACCAGTGATGACATGATCTGCTGGAGCATAGCAAAATGTCGATGTGTTACATTCACATTCCATAGGAGTGTTAATTAATATATCAAGGTCATAAACTATTTTGTTGTAGTTGGAAATAATATTTCTAATAGGTTTTTATACTTATAACACATTACAGGACTTTCTGAATTTTTGAAATATTTAGGGATTTAATCAAATACATGATTATCTCGAAAAATACTAGTCATGTCAATGAAATCAATACCTTTATTAAGATGTAGTTTTTGGAAATTCCTGACGTGAACAGACTCCTTGTCAATACGGGGTCGGAGAACATGTTGTGTGCAGCTTTGAATTATGGAAGCAGTGTTATACAAGGGATCTGTACGAAAGAATATTGTGGGTGCTTCCTCGTCGATAAACTTAAGTGAAGAAATGGACAGAGAGGTAAGCCGTGAAAACATAGAGTGCTTTCCAGACTGTTTAAAAATAGTATGGAAATCAGCGACTGAAATAGTTACACTCGATTTACGTTTGATGTTACCATTACGCCTACGACCATGAGACCTAGAGTTAGGCTTTCGAATAGATAATATAGAAAAAATGTCAACATTAGGATCTTTTAAAATATTTCCTTGGTTGATAAATATTATCATTAAGGCCGAGTGGATATGGTGTCTGTAAGTTTTTCATCCACTTAAGTTCTGCTATATGTCTAGCTTTTATTTTAAAGATTTTATTAGCATCATTATCATCAATTATATACTCAACAGCTTAAACAGTGACGTTACTAAAAATATGACCTAAATGACAAAAGTGTCTGTACAAGCAATTTGTGTAACTTTTTAGAATAACCTGCATTATATTTATGTTCACGATATCGAACTTTCAAAGACCGACCTGTTTGTCCAACATATTGTATACCACAGCGTGGTGCATTTCTAATCAAAACATAAATGACGTGAGATGTACGTCAATCAACATTTGAAGCTAGACATACATTAAGCATTCTACCATTAACAACAGATTTAATGGTGTACTTGCAAGATTAATAATTGCAACAACTGCACCTCCTAGCATTGCACTTATTAATAGAGGGAAATACCCTGCGTCTTTAATGAACTAAACGATTTCTGGAAGGAGACTTTGTTGCACCCTAGAACCTGGTTCAAACCCCAAGCAGCCTTTTTTGCCACTGACCGTTCCAAGGCGGTAGCACTCTTGTCAACCCTTTTGTGTTTGGCCTCTTATTCATCTTTAAATGTGTTCTTTGTTTCTGTGTGTGTTTGTGGCTGACTGTCGTCCTTGAATGCTGCTTTTCCTGTTCAATTTTTAGCTCACCTGAGCACGAAGGGTGAGCTTTTGTGACCACTCTTCGTCCATCGTCCGTCGTCAACTTTTAGCTTATTGACACGATCGAGGTCACATTAATTGACCAATCTTAACCAAACTTACATATATTGTATATGACCATAAGATCTCGGACAAGTTCGATAATGGGCTAGATCGGACCTGTATTACCAGAATTATGGCCCCTAAATTAGCAAAAATGCAGTTTTTTATCTTGTTTACATGATAAAGGCCACATTTCCTGAGCAATCTTAACCAAACTTGCACAGATTGTATATGACCATAAGATCACGGAAGAGTTAGATAACTGGCAAGATCGAACCAGTAACACCAGAGTTATGGCTCCTGAATTAGCACAAATGCAGTTATGCATATTGTTAACACGATACGGGCTACTTTTCTTGATCAATCTTAACCAAAGTCGTTTTTGATTTTTAACTTATTTATTTTGTTTTTTTTAAACCTTTTTATATATATATTTTTTTATTATATTATTATTTGAATTATTGTTATTATAATCATTATTTTCCTTTTTTTTAAACGCCGTGTTGGATTTGAGAAACTTAGCAGGAAGCATTGGTATGATGTCTAGTTGTGCATATTGCGTTTTTTTCCGGTCTGTTGATTTTTGACGGAGTTATGGCCTTTGTTAAATCTGTAGCTACTTCATACTTCATTTGATATTTACAAAATGTATTTAGATACCTAAACAAGTTGCCTGATTCATATCCATCCAAATACTCCGCCCCCACACCCCAACCCTCCACCCTCACACACATTGCCCATGATTACCAGGTGAGCGATCTAGGGCCATCCTGACCCTCTTGTTATATATATATTTATATGGTATTTCCTCAAAACTGGTGATCCTAGAGGAGTAACTAAAACTTTTGAGCTATTATAAAAATCCTTGTAATATTAGTAGAAGGAACATGAAACGAGGTTGCCGAATAAAGATTTACAGATGTAAGGCGTACATATGGTTTAGTTCTAAGAAATGAAGCGTTATTTTGTGGAATTTGTATTGATGACACAGAGTGTAATCGAAGAGGTGAAAGATGTATTTTAAGTTTTAAGTGTTTTACTAATAAGGTAAGCATCGAATTTCCCTATTGTCGAGCTAGTGTAAATTTATTAAAAGTAAACTTACAAATACAACTTGGCAAAAATCAGAAGCAGTTATTCCATATGTTGGGTAGGGTGTCGCATACTTATTTCATGAACAGTATGAAAGCTCATACGATAAAATTAAAGTCAAATTTAGTAGTACAAAATGACTATTGTAGAATGAAATTAAATAGTGTTGTATTCAATACATCAACACGAAATGTGTGTTACATCAAAAAACATTGAGCTATATCACAAACAATATGGCCAGTGACAGTTCATCTACTCCTTAATTAAGCCTCATACCAGACCGTAGTTTCATCACTATAGCGTGAATACATGAGTCGATTGGGTTATTCTGAGTTATGCATATCGACATTATTCCCATTTTCTGAGAGCTTTATTATCCTTTGTAGCATGGTCAGTGAAAGGAAATTTCTCTTGTGTTTGCACAGGTGTAAATCGTTTAATTGATAATAACACCTTTCGAAATACATGTTGTACTCTTATTACCAGTTAATGGAAGTTAGAGTATTTCAGACAGATGAAATGGACATGCTACACAACACACAGAGTATGCCCATCTAAATGTTTAAATCAACCAACGTCAATACTCTATCTATTACACCGGAACAATGCAAGTGTGTATGGTGTCAGACCAGTCAGCAAGTACTTCCGGGTCGTTGGGTGCTGAAATAGTTCAAGTATTTTACTGTGTTTGTCAGGATTATTTCTTTGGAGAGTATGAGCACAGAGGTTAGGTAGAGATGTGGTTTGACAGATGTTTATTTCAAAATACGCATAGTGTGAATGACTGACGCGAAATGTTAGAAAACTGAATCGGTGTTTTATTCCAGATATGGGACCTTTTGCTAGCCAAATGTGTTTAATACACAGAACAAAAGTGTATTTAAGCGAACGAATGTTGTGGAACGAATGTTGTGACTGATCTCCAAATATAGCCTATATTGCATTGTGTTCAATGGGCTGATTTTCACCGGTCTGACACCTAGATGGACAAAATGCATTTTTCTTATTAATGGCCAAATCCAGTTGATTTTTCCTGCGAAAGCTTGAAACTGAGTGAGAAAAAAAGCTGACGTTAAATTTTTGAATTTTACAACAGAACATGTTTTTTTTGCAATTGAAATGGAATGTGTGTGTTTTAGGATAATATTTGGAGTGGCCCTAAAGCACTTTAAGTAGGCTCTCGAGTGTCTTTAAGTAGATAAGTGGCAAAAGGTAATAGATCTGTCAAAATTCCTACAATAAATGGCAATTTTATTATTTTAGGGTACCGTATGAGGCTAAAATCTGAAAATGTATCGGTACTGACATTTTGACATAACGCGACTCTTGGAGGTGTCTTACTTTATATCGAAAGCCTGAAAACCTGTAAATTTTGTACGCGATGATGGGTTTTACAATCTGAAACTAAAATATACAGAAATTTGTGAAATTCAGCATTTATTTTAATTTTTTGCTAAACATGATGTAAATCCCACCCATTTGTCTTCATTAAGTCAGATGAAATCACTATGCAATGGCATACAATTGTAATTTAACACATTAATTTGGTATTTTATTACAGATAGTGGTATAATCCACTGAAATATGTACTATTATTGTGTGTGATTCAGTTTGTCTTGCTGTTGCCTAAAACTTGAATGTATTAGTTGCCTTTAAAACTGCTACAAATGGGGTAGGCTTAGCTTTTGAGTCATTACTTCCATTTTGTCTCTTTTTTCTGGCGTTTTATAGCCAAACTGTATATTTTATTGGACATTGTGCATGTAAATGTGCTCCAAAGCAGCCTTAGGGTCTATTTTGTGCCTCAAAATTGTTGGAATTTAACAGAATGTCCGTTTCTCCATGAAAAATGAAGACATTTCATGCATGAGTGATTTTGATATCTACACCTCACATTAGAATAAAAGTGTCTGACATCGTATATGTATATTAGCTGACCGTATACATATGCAGTCCAGATGCAACTTGTAAGGCACTAAAATACTTGTTTCCAAGCGTGTGCCCTGTAATGTATTTAATATCAAATATGTACATCATTTTACCGCACGTTCATCAATGATACAATTATTCATACGGAGACTGGTTAAATATCGTTAGGTAGTCAACCAAGCGCAGAGGAACGTACTGCTACTTATAACTATGGTACAACACATAAATTGAACTAGACTGCATTACAAATTATAGCAAGGGTGGCAGTTATCTTTCAGGTTCATTAACATACAGATAGAAGTGCAATAGCTGATATTTAGGCTTGGAATATATTTGTTTAAACGAAACTGTCAAAACCCAAATCTGCCTAATATACTATGCATGAAGCTCTTTGATTTCATTTCAAAATTGTGACAACAATGTATGATAAATGCAATATGAGATCAAGGCATCGTATCATCTAGAAGTAAACACAGAATGCAAAACTATGCATGTGCATAAGTCACATTATTGACCTTGCTGCAACCTTGCTCTTATTTGTACTATAACATTGCTACTACATTCATAACTATACATTATTAAAAATAATTGGGTCTGTGTGATGTATGTTTAAATATATTATGCTTTCCATTGTTTACCAAATCATGCAAGCGTGATTTGTATTGAGTTATTTATGTGATAAATGTTCATGTGTACACTACTTAGGTAAAATATCAAAGTTTTAATATGTATATGATATATGTTTTTACTCTAATTTACGTTTATTTCATGTTACAGAATTCTGGACACTACCAACAGGTGAGTTTGTGTCAACAGTTTATAACTGTACCGTAAGTTATAGTGATTGTTATATGTCAGACACACATAGTATAGATTCAATTCAACGTGGGGGGTGGGGGAAGCGACAGTGCCGAGTGATTAGAGTATCTGACTTGCAATCACTTACCCCTAACCGCTTTGGGTTTGTCCCTAATGGACAAGGACACATACGAGGACGCTCTCAAACTAGCTTGCGGAACGTCAGTGCTTCGACACAGGTGCCCGCCCGTGCACGAACATTTCCCGGAAAGGGGAATATATGACGTTAGCTGTTGGTGCAACTATAAATCCAAATTCAATTCAATTCAATTAAACGGTCAGGCTACTCCTCACCATGTGTATTGTTTTACAACTGTTATGTTAACTGAGTGGCGAGAACACAACGAGTTATGTACATTTTATACTGACACCCTAGCATTTTCTATATAATTCATACCACTGTCCATTATTTTGAATCTCATATGTTTACCTATTCCCTCAAAAGTTTCTGTAACCGCGAAAAGTGTAGATTGTTTTCCTAATTAAGCTAGCTTCACGCACACATAAAACAAACGCGTATTGTAACATGTTCTATAAAGTGCATGTTATCAATGCAAATATTTACGTTCACATGAAGCTGGGCAAAAACTGTTTGAATGTGGAAAACGTGAATTTTCTCGATTGCAAGCAGTGTGCTGAAGTAATTATAGTTTAGCTATGTGCACCCGGCCTACACATATGTTTCATATGGCACATGCTACAGTTACTTGGACCTGATTAGAATTATGATAAGGGGCTGCAGTAACATCTGTAGATAAGTGGCAAAGCATGACTCTGGTGATGAGGCTATTTTACTCCCTGGAATTTCAGAGAGTAGAAATACGGCTATGACCAGTCCTTTTGTTTGAAGACAATAATTCAAAGGGGACATAATGCATACTATTTTATTTGATGATAGCTTGTCTCAAATATTATAAACATGGACAAACATAAAGACATAGGCGGTATAACAGAATTTGTATCAATTTCACGGTCAAAAATGAGAAAATGAAATCCCTACTTAATGACATTCAAATTCTTCTTCGATACACGGGACCGTCCGTTCTACGTCCCCATCCGACGGACGAGGGTAAGGGAAAAAATGTATTTCCTAAGAAAAAACATGCTTCCCTATATAACTCTATGTAAAACTGGGACTCCCGGGACCGAGAAAAAATTGACAACACTGTCATAAATGGAACGAAATTGGCAGGGAACCATGAGCTAATGCTACGCGCAACATATTAGACCACTGGTTCTTGAAGATTTAGAAGAGAGTTGTTTAAAGTTGTTCCTTAACGAGTCCATGCAAATAGATGATCCTTGTGGCGGAACCAACTATGACCCAAGGGTCACCATTTCCATGTCTATACACTTGGTAGCAGACGATACTCCAATGCTACATTCTTAATATTAGACATCTAGCACCAACAATTTCAAAGAAGAATATTTGTTAAATAGATATTCTTTATAACTCCTAGTAAAACGGTTAAAACAGCGCTTGGCCATATTTGACCACAGTGTAAACATTTTAAAGATAATTAGAAACGGGCCCCTAGCTTTTGTAGTTTCAGAGGAGATTGTTTAAAGAAACCAGACTTGTATTTATAAGGCTGAGATAAATCTAATAGCAAAAATTAGCTACCATATTGGCACTGCTAGCATGAATGTTTTGTTACTCTAGGTAATCGATAACGTGATACCAGTAAGCATTTGTCACTTGCGATGGTAACAAAGCATGGTATTAAGCATGGCATAAATGGGTAGGTAATGCATAACAATAAATACATCTACTAAGTAAGAGTTCATCCATCCAATGTATTATATTAAATGCATACACTAAATACTGAAAAGTGGATCCCTTGGAAGCAACAAACACAAACGAGAGATAAAAGTAGCACACTCGATTATACTGAGTCTGTTCATGAGAAGTAATATAGAGTGAACACCTATCACGCCTCCTAGTACCGGCTTAAGCGATAGTCTACTTTAAAGTGACGAATATTGGGATTGATGATCCCAAAGGACCAGTGAATAATAACTCCACTGATTTGTAATCAGGGCAAATTTTTACGGCCGCCACAAAGCACTAATAAAACGCTAGTATGAATGTCAATAAATACTGAAAAAGGAATCCCTTGGAAGTTTACATTTATTTTACATTACAATGTTTAAAAAATAAGAACAAAAATGTTGTTGTTAGGATGACTTTTGACTTATATTTTTGACAGAATCTATCAATGTTCTTAGTTTCTACTTACATAGCTCAGACTAGTGTGTGTACAACTAATTCTTCTTTAAATCGGGATAATTCACATTTGCTTAAACATTGACGTCTTACAAATAACAAGAGCTGTCGGAGAACAGCGCAGCTCCACTATTCGATTTTTCAGAGAATAATACATTTTGTAGCATGGTCGGTGACATTTCCTTTGATGAATGCAAAGCATTACATCGTTTAATTTAGGGTAACTAAAGTGGCGTGGCTATGCCGTTCTACAACTACCGGATATTGAAATTTAGAGTACGGTCACTATGACGTCACAGTGTTACTAAGTACACCATGCTACAAAAATGATAGAGTCTGGTCTCAGCTCGTTGGTTATTTAAACACCTCGATGGGCTACGCCCATCTCGCTGTTTAAATAAGCCAACTCGCTGACACCAGACTCTATCTATTACATACAGCCAGTATATACCAGAAATACATCAGAAACAAGGCTAAACAATGCAGGGGTGGGGTTGGGGGTGGGGCGGGTATAGAAACTCGGGCCGATATCAAATTATTGTTAGAATCTCGTACAAATTATAGCACAATTTGGGGCAGTGTGTGATATTTTATTATTTTTATCAGTTTTAATCCAAAATTGTGGTCGAATGGTAACTCGGGGAGGGAGGGGGTATATAAATTATATAGCCAGTATATACCATCAGAAACAAGGCTAAAACAATGTAGGGGTGGGGTTGGGGTGCGGGGGGGGGGGAATAGAAACTTGGGCCGATAAAAAATTATGTCAGAATCTCATACAAATTATAGTAAAAGTTGGAGCAGTGTGTGAACTTTTATTATTTTTATCAGTTTTAATCCAAAATTGCTGTCATTTTAAAGAAATGTGTGGTCGAAAGGCAACTCGGGGAGGGAGAGGATATATGGCAATTTGTATTATGGCCTCATTTAAGTTGTTTTATTGATATTTCATCAGTGTGTCTGAATTTAATCTAAATTGTTTTATATGTAAATGAATGCGTTCAAATTTAAATTTTAATATTCAAGTAAGCGGCAAACATATTGATAAACTGATAACACAACAACAAAAATATATGCAAAAACAAACAAAAAATAACAGCATTCGGGTGGTGGTGGTGATGGAGTGGTGGCAGGGTTGGTGGGTGGGGGCGAAACATATTGATCAACTGAAAACAAAACAACACAGAGATATGTAAAAAAAAAAAGAAAAAAAGCTAACATAGCTGTGTAAGAATTGACCAAAACAACACAGAAATATGTAAAAAAAAAAAAAAAATTTCGAGAGCTGGGGAAGGCGTGGTTTGGGATTGGGGCAACAGAAAAATATCTAAAAAAGACAACAGTTTCGAGTGGGGGGTAGGTGGGGGGAAGGCAATGGGGACAGCGGGGTGCGACATAGCTATATGTGTAAATATTGACCAAAAATAACACAGAAATATGTTAAAAACACATGCGTTTTGAGCTGTGGGGCTAAGCGGGGAACCGGAAGGAGGGGGCGAACATAGCTTTATGTGTAAGAATTGACCAAAACAACAAAGACATATGTATAATAAAAAAATGGGTGGCGTGGTGTGAGGGTGGGGTGGGGCGTTCGGGGCAGGGAGGAGGGAGCCCATGCCAAAATATGGGTGAAGCATAAATAAGATGCATAATGCCATAAGAAATCCCAACCAAAATTATAGATATATACTTACTTACAGCTTACACGCAAACCTTGATCTGCCTTTATTGCACATTTTAACGGCCATCACAAGTTTGGTTGCGTGGGAGCCCAGAATTTGAAGAAGACAAAATTGTTGATGCAGCTCTTTACAACATACCATAAGGAAACCAATTCCCAAATTTAGTTCAGCTAGGACAAGAAATGTAAGAGATATAGACCTGTAAACACATCTTACACGCTTGCTCTCTATATGTTGACGACTTTGTTATATGTTATCGTGCAAAAAACATGAACACTATTGAGAGACAACTTCAACAATGTCTCAATAAACTTCAGACTGGTCTGGTCAAAATGGTTTTAAATTTTCTAAATCTAAAACTAATTGTATGCACTTTTGTCAGTTACGTAAACATCATGAAGACCCTCATCTAACACTGGAAAGGTCACCAATACCAGTAGTAGATGAGGCAAAATTCCTGGGTCTTATTTTCGACCGTAAATTAACGTTTATATCACGCCTTAAATACTTGAAGGCCAAGTGCCTAAAAGCTCTTAATTTACTTAAAGTTGTTGCAAACACTAACTGGGGAGCAGATCGTAAAGTCCTTTTACAACTTTATAGATCTCTTATCAGATCCAAGCTGGACTACGGCTCAATAGTATATGGATCGACTCGCAAGTCATACTTGCAGATGCTCGATCCTATACATAATCAAGGATTACGACTCGCCTTAGGTGCCTTTCATACATCACCAGCCGAAAGTCTATTTGTTGAAGCTAATGAACCATCACTGTCTCATAGACGGGACAAGTTAGCCCTTCAATATGCCATTAAATTAAAATCTAACCCTTCAAACCCAACTTTCGATAATGTTTTTAATCCTACTTGTGAACCTCTTTTTGATCGAAAACCGAAGGCCATCCGACCATTTGGTCTTCGTATTAAACCAAAATTAAGAGACACTGAAATCGACCTAAATTTGATTGCCAAGTACAAAGTACCACAAATTCCACCGTGGACTTTGGAAACACCAAAAATTATTTACGACCTTTGTAATAGTAACACATCCAGTACAGACCCTACTGTCTTTCAAAGCAAATTTAATGAAATTAAATCGAAATACAGTAACTTTCAACATATATACACAGACGGTTCTAAAGATGGAGATAAGGTAGCTGCAGCAGCTGTTGTTCACCCACACACCATAAAGAGCCGCCTGCCTGACAAGGCCTCTATCTTTTCAACTGAACTTAAGGCAATTGAACTTGCCTTAGATTATATTCAGGAATCTGATGATGACCATTTTGTAATCTTTTCTGATTCCCTTTCATCTCTTCAAGCACTGGGTAATATGAAACATGATAACCCAGTTGTGCTTCAACTTTTAGAAAAATACAATTCTCTTATAATTGATAATGTTATTATTTTCTGCTGGCTTCCAAGCCATGTAGGAATACGAGGTAATAATAGAGCTGATAGTGCTGCTTAAGCAGCATTAGGTTTACATATATCTTAAAAGTTGTATTAACACATATATTCGTAATTCTTGGCAAGCTGCTTGGGATTTGTCAGCTAACAATAAACTCCATTCAATTAAACCGCTACTCGGAGAATGGCGTTCTTCTAGTAGACCCATTCGTCGAGAGTAAGTTGTCCTTACCCGGTGCAGGATAGGGCATACACGTTATACTCATATACTCATTCATATTTATTACAAGGTGAGCAATTACCAGAATGTATACCCTGCTTTGCACCGTTAACGGTCAAACACATATTGCTGGAATGTGTAGACTTTGATCCTATGCGTCAAAGGTACTACAATGTTAATACTATGACCGAGTTATTTAATACTATAGATTTTAGTCTAGTTTTAGACTTCCTGAAGGAAGTCAGACTATATAAATCCTTATAATATGTTCTTGTATATAATTACTTTTTTATATACCCGTTTTCGGGCATTTGTTGATTTACATATATACTTTGTATTACTACCATATCATTCCTTATATTTTAATATTTTTATCTTTAAATGTTTGCATTAATTTTTAAATAATCCTTCATTTCATCATCATTCAATCAGTTTTTGCGCACAATCTGACCTATTTATGTGTCGATGTGCCGTAAAACACCATTCATTCATTCATTCATTACATCTTACACGCAAAATTTGATGTGAAACATACAAATTTTAAGGACTATCAGAAGTTGGGTTCACTGGCAGCCCAAGAATTACAGGAACCTAAATTACAGCCCTTAAGATAATGCTATATGGAAGCACATTACCAAATTTGGTTATGCAAGAGTAGAACATGCAAGAGACAAAGACTTGTAAACACAGCTTACACGCACACCTTGATGTAGGACGCCAACGCCGACGTCAACACCGACGCCGGGGTGATTACATAAGCTCTCTTATTCTTCGAATAGTCGAGCTAAAAAGAAAACAATATTGAAAACAACTTAGACTGCAAAGGTAGTATATTAACATACTGGGTTTTATTAAGTCTCTTCATGATATATAATTTAAGAAGCGACACCTCTCCTGCCCCCTATCACCTATCACCGGCTTAAGCGGTATTCTTTTTCAAAGCCACCTTTATTTGGCTCGTTGGTCCCAAAGGACTAGTACAAATAACACTACTGCACGGGATACTTATTTTACAGTCGCCATTCTGCACTAAACGAACGCTAGTGTGCATGTTAGTCAATAAGGGAGGTCCTTTGGAAGCAACGAACATAACCAAGACAAAAAACTACAGTACTTATGACGATGTTTGGTATACTTGTCTCAATTTCAAGAATATGTTATTTTTGTGTAAGAGAGCAACGTGTTAGAATGCATCTCAGTGATGTATCGAGAACGTCATCCTCTATAATATGTCAATAACAACCATAAACCACATCTTACAATTTGAAAGTTTATAAAAATAGCAATGTTTTGCTCTGCACAAAACAGAGATGGGAATGTTCCTGAGCTACTTCTTATGGCGTCTGTGTTTCTCAACCTATTCGTTTCTCTGGAGCTTGTAGTCGTTTTGAGGACTTTAATATTCGTAATATTTTTATAACGGTTTGTTCTCTTGTTGCTCTGGCTTCTGCCAAGTCACTGAGTACTTACTGTGTGGCTTTCTAGGCTCTTGATTTTTATATTATATATATATATACATGATCATTTATGTGTTTTATTTATACTGCCTATTAATGCTGCCTTATTTGTTAGAGATTATAACCTGACGGGGATATCTCTGTTTACACTGTTCCGTTTATTGGCATGACAATAGTGTAAGAGTGAGGTTTGGTGCACCCCAGACATCATTTAACCCCCCAGTGGCCTTTTGTTTTGCCACTAACGGTTCCATGATGGTAGCCCTATCGTCAACCCTTTTGTGTTTGGGATGTGTTATTTTGCCTTTTATTCATCTTTAACGTTTTTTCTTTGTTTTTATGTGTGTTTGTGGTTGACTGTCGTCCTTGAATGCTATTTTTCCTGTTTGATTTTAATATCTACTTTTGCAACCCGTACCCTTTGAGTGTTTGATTGAGGAACCGATGATGCAAATGGTACGATAATTGTGCAAGTTGATGTCAACATATATATTAGATAAGTTACGTTGACTTAAAAAAAATGTTTTTAAACGTAGCACTAATCTAAATATGGAAAATACAAATAGTATAGACTTTATTGCCATTATAATTCGCTGTATAGTTGCTAACGCCAGATTGAACTACATTGAACTACATGAATTGCACTATATGGACTAGTGCGTTTTGTTTGTAAATCTGAAGAAAATGTTTATGTACATGTGAATAAAGATCATTGGTATGCATTTGAATAAAAATAAGTAAATTTGTTTCACTATTCCGACATCAAAACTCATACAATTTAACTGATGTCAATGTGGTATTGCTATCAGCTATACTTTTTTCAAGACTGTGGTATGCAAATACAATGATTATACTAATATATACATGTATGTATGGTATAATTTGGTAGCAATAAAATAAAGGTCGGAACCAGTACGTTTAAAATATGAAAACAAAATAATATTGAATATTAACTAAAACAAAAAGGCCATTTGTTAGTTTTCAAACTTTTAGTGATTGTTGTTAAAATTGCATTTTTTCTTGCCATCAACAAGTAATAAAAAAGTATAACTAGTAAATGTTGTGGACCGAAACTTTTAACATGGTTTCTAAAAACACTTTGAAATGCCGTCTATTATATTCAGATACTTTTACCAGTTCTCTTCAAATTTTGATAAATGTTAAATGTTTTACCTAAAGTATTTTCAAATAATAAAACTATGGCTACGAAATGTATACGTTTCAACGTAGGCAGATACATTTAATATGTTTTTGGTATAATATTATACTTTGAAATGCATCCGTTGCTTTTCAGACAATCTATTCCAATTTTCGGACCTTTTTGTTAACTTTTGAAGTTGTTTACACCAAAATGTCAGATTTATAATTGGTTATATACACATGAAACTAAAGCATGCTGTAAAGGGAAGCTTTTTTTACCGTTTAAAAAAGAAAGATTTTTTTAATTTTTTTTTCCCCGTTTTCGGTGATTTTTGGGTTAAATTTTAAGCAATAGAATTGAACTAAATAATCTATACACTTCGTATACACAAGTATTATTACATTTTTTAAACAATTTTATTCCCTTAAATGCATTTATTGATTTTTTGATTTTTTTCCCAGTTTTTAGCACTTTTTTTTAAATTTTGATATTTTTGGCCCCAAATCAGGTCATAAACTGTGTCTCACACATTGCTATCACGTTGAAGTATTAACTTGAGACAACAATAGTTTAAAAAATCATTATTTGAATTTGCCATTTCGGATGGTATCAATACGTCTGAATTGAATTGAATTGGCGAAGTCAACGAGTTATGTATATTTAATACTGAAACCCTAGCGTTTTCTAAATAATTCATATCACTGGTCAGTACTTTGAATCGCATATGTTTAACTATTCTCTCAAAAAGCTAAATAACTCCGAAAGCTGTAGATGATTTTCCTAATTGAGTTTAAAGCACACATAATTCATCTATAATAGGGATATATATGGGCCAAAGCTCAATGACGTCTCCATATGATGTCCGACATAATAAACCTATATTTTAGTATATATACCGTGAAAGTAATAAACCGTTCGTCCGAAATCATTGACCGTTTCAGTTTATGTTTAGAACATATTATATCTAAGATCGAGCCCTATTAGCATTTTATCTCATAAAAATCAAAACAAAATACTGCGGCATGTTCTATAACGGCATGTTCTATGACGTGCCTGCTATCATCAAAATCATTTAGAAACCATGCAAATTACTCTGTTTTGCTGTATAATATTTGCAGAAAATAGATAGTTTTATGTTAGAATATACAACTTTATTAAAGATATTTTATGGTAGGCAATAAGAAAGGACTTATGGTAGACAATAAACAACATAATGCCAGAAAGCATCAGTTGATAAAATATGTTATTTCAAATAAATTACACATACCGGTAGATTGAGAATAGTTCGGCAATTTCCAGGTTTCTCCTTTCATGTTTCTTTTACTATTATGCTCATAATTAATAAATTATTAACACTCCTTCAATATAAGATTAAACTATTTACTATTCCATTTTTGAAAGATGCACATGAAATTCCATAAAATAGGCAAATGCAATAAAGAAATGAAAATATATTCTGGATAAAACTTGCATATATTAAATAACAAAGTTTTATAAATAGTCAACTATTGATTTATAATATAAACCTCATCTTTTATATATAGGTAGTAAATTATGAAATGAAGCTTGATTAAAAATAGATTATTTGAATGTAAAATACTGGGATTTAATTTTATCTACATGTATGATTTTTAACACTTCAATTTGAATTGAATTGCGTGTTGTTTAACTTCTCATCAGCACATTAAAGGTCATTTAAAGCTGCCCCAGATACAGGGGACGGATATGTACGAATCGAGGAACCAGTCCTACTCTTAGTTAGTATTGAATAGATTTGCTATGGTTCTTTATGCTCTGAGGATAAATTCTGATACATGGGAAAACCCAGTTTACTTCCCCACTTCATGTACATTTTGTCATTTTTTATTATGCTCATTCAAGGTCTTCTTCATGACAACGTATGTTCAAATGCGGAAACTTGGCTCCATCGTAAATGGAGTGTCTACAATAGAATTTGCAGCAACTCTGCAGTTCCGTAGATTAGAAGGTTCCAGGCCGATTCTCCATATTTTTATCTAGATGTAAATGGAGGATGAGCTGGCATATTCATCCCTGTCAGGCGCCATAATGCTGTTCTAACTAAAGTACTTAAACCATGAACAGTTACAAATACTACATTTAGCACAGTTAAACCAAAAATATGATCTGCCATTTGTTTCATTTCATTTCAGTTCCTTTTCAGTATTCTTTGATATATCCAGTCAAGTTGATTTTTTCATTATTTTGATGAAACAGATTAATCCCATGTAAACATGTTGTAAATGCCAAATAACAACTCATCAGATCTTTCTCATATATGGTAACTACTTAGTGGAAAACCCACTGGCCATGCATACCTCATCTGCCATAGATCACGGGATAATCTTTGATTAACCAATCAGATCTGGCCAATACCTTGACTTGACCAGGGATGAGTTTACTTTCAAGAAGTAACATGTGGGGTTTGTCATATCAACATAATTAACTGCATAACTATTTATGGTTATAAATAAGACCTATTTAATAGTGTATGCTTTGGACGGTGGAAATTGTTAATTCCTTCTAGCATTTTATGGGTGAGATATTGTTAGTTTTTTAGTATTCATCGGATTATCAAGCATTTTAACAATTAAAAAGCAATTTTAGGTTACGAATTATATCAAAAAAATAAGTTTTTATCCATTGAAAATTCAGCTCTACAAAAAATCTAAAATTGAAATTCCCCAAAAAATACAAATAAAATCTATAAAAAACAACACTTTCATAGCTCAACCTTATTGAGAGAACTGGGTTTATGTGGCTCTTATATGAAGATACATTTATACACTATTTATATTTTTATACAACTCATAAATGTAATCTTAATGACCTTTTTTGTTTGATTGATAGTTTGTTAATTCATTTCACTCAATTTCTAAGATGCTTTTTTTTTCATTATGTTTTTGAAAAGTTGGGTAATTCATTTAACTCTGTTTCTAAGATATTTTAGCAATATTATAAATGTTTTAACATTTTAACTAAGGTAATATATTTGATATAAATACTCTGGATTCAAAACTGCCTATATATTTATCTGCCAACTGAATATTAAACTGGTTCCCAGATTAATCTGCGGTATACAACAGGGTACCAGTTGGTTCCCCGATTAGTCTAAGGTATGCAAGATGGTACCAGTTATGACAAATAGGACGCATTCATTTTTAAAATGTCAAATGTGTACGCTTTTTTAAATCAAACTCCTCCTTGATTTACGGCAATAGTTTGAAAATGGTGAATTGTTGGAAATGGCATTTTGTGTAGATTCGGGATCAGGTCTTGGATGTTAAGTAAACGCACATTTCTGCTTTAAAAAATGAAATGTATACTGACTTTGGATTAAAACTCCTCCTTTATTAGTAAGCAATTTTTAGAAATAACAAATCAGATATACCGTATAATCCCTAATAAGCGCCCCCAGGGTGTAACATTTTGAAAATTGCGACCAAAAGTACATAATTTAACTTTTAAACAGACATTATTTAATGACTTTCTTTACCAAGAAAACCAAAGTCTGCATGTCGGTCAATCAATGCATCGGATTTTAAGTTTTCTAGTGATTTTGTATACATGTTCCATTGTGAATGAAACAGATTACCTTGCATTTTTTGGGATTTTAAAAATATATTTTCTAAAACAATTGTAGGGGAGAGGTGGGGTGTGGAGGGGGCGCTTATTAGGGGAGTTGCATTTATTTTGGATTATACGGTATTGGTATAATTGTTAAAAAATTGCAATATCTGGAATTTGATATCAAAAAAGCGTTATTTTGGTCTAAAATATGTTTACTGAAAATGGTTTAACATATGATCGCGTTTTTCATTATCAAGTGTAATGTGCACATTATTTAAATCGAACTGATTCTAAATCGAACTGATTCTTTAGTAATGACATACATGATGTTCAAACTCATGATCTGATTATATTGGTATTGCTATTTAGAGTTGGCTACAAGTCTTTACTGTCAAGACAATTTTATTTAGATCTCAAATTTGTGTATTAAATTGGTAAAAAAAAAACAGAACGCGTCATTTATTAAAAGTTTGATATCTTTTTGAAATTAACAATTTCAATTTATTCATGACATGATGTTCAAACTTGCGGGTTGATTCACAGACATATTTATAATGTTATTAGGCCTGTGGTTGATTATAGCATTATCATGCATTTTTTCAATAGATATCTTGGCTCATTTTGAATTTAAGGAAAACTTAGCATACAAACATGATACTCACTTACCTGAATGCCTATCCATCATTGTTTTACAATAACATTTTTTTACGAACAAGCAACAACTCAGATTTAGCACCCATTTTATCAGAGCCCTAATGTCAATTTTCATCCCAGATTTCATATAACAATTAAGAGGCGCGTTTATTTCCCACGCTATTATATTTGTTACCGCCTTTCAAAAGGAAACAATATGCCAACATGACTGAATTATATTTGGTACCACTTTTCAAAAGGTGACAATATGCCGACAAGGGTTTGAAAATGCTACAACCACCGATTAATCATGACCATTATACGGTATAACACGAATGGATAGAAATAAGTCGATCACAGTGTTTGATATGTTTATTTGGCATAACATGGAGGAGTTGGAGAAACAGGGTGTTACACATTTGTGTATTTGCTTAAATAACAACCGACATGAAGTTGTTAACGCATTGGCTGGCGTGGCACAGTCGGTAGCACTGAGGATTTGTAATCGGAGGCCCCGGGTTCAATTCTCCGTCGTGCCTCTGAGTCGTCGGTGTGTTCTTGGGGAAGACACTTTTCCTTAGCGTCGTCCGTCGGATGGATACGTAATCCGGACAGTCCCGTTTATCGGTCTATTCTCCGAGCATGTTAAAGAACCATAGGACTCTATTCGATAATAAGAGTAGGGCACGGGTCCCGGATTCCTATGTACCCTTCCCATCTCTCTGTGGCGGCTATAAATAACCTTTACTGTGTTGATGAGCTGTTAAACAACATTCAATTCAATTGTTATTACAAAATACAGATGAAGTTGAAACATGCGTATACTTGCTAATGTGACCATGCATGCATACATGTGAAGATCTGAATCACAGTTTGTTAATAATAATAAAAATAAAAATAATATCATTGTGGTACGGTAATCTTTCCCCAAGCTAAATCTTTGAAGAAGTGTGTATTTGTCTCCATAGGAAATAATCCAAAAATGATATATATTTGATATGATTGTATGTTTTCTTAAATTTAACCTCAGTTATAAATTTAGTATTTATGTATATTATTCTCAGCTTTATGTAAAATAAACAAATGGCATGCGCATCCTATCTTAAAGGGACACATGGCAATCTTTAGTTTTTGAAAACTCACGGCATCCCGCTAGTTTTTCTGCATAACTTGCATTTGTTCAATCATTGATAGTAATTATAAGAATAGTATTAAGCAATTTGTTTTTGCATATTATTCATTTTTGATATTATTGCACCAATAATACATTAACACTTATAGTATAATAAGATGAAATAGTGAATACTTAAAATTTGATTTATTTAAATGTGACCTTGGTAAAAGTAGAAATGATACTGGATATATAAAACGAGACACCCATTTCAAACACTTCAAGATTGCTGTGTGTCCCTTTAAGCTGCAATAATTTTCAGTGTCTGCTTTCATTAAATGTGTACATATATTTAAGTAGATGACTTGCGAATTTCATATATGCTAGCCTTACTAAAATAAACAAAAGGATCCAGTGTACATTAGGTTCCTAGCAAAATTTTAGATCGGCCGGAAATTCAAGATGGCCGCCATAGCTAAAAATATAGTTTTAAAAAATAAGTTTGTAGCGACGACTTCTTCAAAACAATAAGTGATATTGATATGGGACTTTTTCTAAAATGATAGCATAACATGATGTTGATCCGTGTCAAAAATTATTTTGATTCGACATTAAAAATGGTCGCCAGCAGTCATCTTGGTTTACATAGAGTTTTGTAATACAAACTTGTAACGACTACTCCTCTGAAACTACTTCATGGATTTTCATGAAACTTAACAGGAATGTTGCTCTTGATGTCTAATTGATCCTAGCAATATTTCAGGCCAGCCGGAAAATCAAGATGGCCACCATAACTAAAGATAGATTAATAACAAACAAATTTGTAACGACTTCTTCCTGAAAACTATAGGTGATATTGATATGGAACTCTTTCTAAAATGTTTAGCATGACATGGTGTTGGTTCTTGTTGAAAATCGTTTTACTCAACATTATACATGGCTGCCGGCCATCTTTGTTTACATAGTTATATAGTAAAAACTTGTAGCGAGTATTGCTCTGAAATTACTTGAAGGATGTTCATGAAACTTCACAGGAATTTTGCTCTTGATGTCCAGTTGATCCTAGCAATTTCAGGTAATCCGGAAATTCAAGATGGCCGCCTCGGCTAAAATAGATTTTTGAAAAACAAGATTGTAGAGTCTACTTCTTGAAAACTGTAAGTGATATTGATATGGGACTTTTTCTATAATGATCAGCATGACATGATGTTGGTCCTTGTCGAAAATCATTTTGGTTCAACATTAAACATGGCTACCAGTGACCATCTTTGTTTACATAGAGTTATTTAGTTAAAACTTGTAGCGACAACTCCTTTTAAACTACTTGTTTGATGTTTACTCGAAAATGAACAGACGTGTGTATTAGTACTAAAGTCAATGAGGCATGCAAACTATGTTTTAAAATCTTTCGAGCGATATTAGTTTATGGGATAGCACGTGTATCTTTATCAGAGTACATGGTTCAGTGACGCACAAACACAAACGGTATTGGAATCTGTGAAATACGACTGAACAATTGTTGTTTTTTGTTTGCTGTTGTTTTTTGTTTGAAAAGTTCCCAATCACCGCTAATCTAAAATCATGGATTCACCCGGCATTTATTGAATTATTTAAATATTGACGATAAGTATAATAACTAAATATAATTCGGTAAATTAGAATGAATGAATGAATGGTGTTTTATGGCATATAAATAGGTCATATTGTGCGCAAAAAAAGATACATCATGAAATAATGAAGTAGAAATTAAAAAATAATGTAAACGTATAAAGATAAAACTATCTACAAATAAGGGATGATATGCTAGCAATATAAACTATGTATATATGTAAAAACAACAAATGCCCGCCAACGGGATTGTAAACAAGTTAATATATATAGGAACATATTGATTTATAAAGTCTGATTTCTTTAAGGAAATCTAAAACTAGACTAAAACCTGTAGTATCAAATAACTCTTTCAAAGTATTAACTGTGTAGTATCTTTGTCGCATAAGATCAATGTCTACACATTCCAATAAGATATGTTTGACCGTTAACGGTGCAAAACAGGGTATACATTCTGGCAACTGCTCACCTTGTAATAAATATGAATGAGTGTAGCGTGTATGCCCTATCCTGACCCTGGCAAGGACAATTTCCTCTCGACGAATGGGTCTACTAGAAGAACACCATTCTCCGAGTAACGGTTTAATGGAATGGAGTTTATTTTTCACCGACAAGTTGCCAAGAGTTACGAATATAAGTGTTGATACAACATTAAAAATCAGTATAAGGTCATTTGGTATTAGATATATGTAAACCTAATGCTGCCTTAGCAGCACTATCAGCTCTATCATTACCACGTATTCCTACATGGTTAGGAAGCCAGCAGAAAACAATAACATTATCAACTATAAGAGAATTGTACTTTTCTAAAAGTAGAAGCACAACTTGGTTATCATGTTTCATATTACCCAGTGCTTGAAGAGATGAAAAGTAATCAGAAAAGATTACGAAATCGTCATCATCAGATTCCTGAATAAAACTTACGGCAAGTTCAATTGCCTTAAGTTCAGCTGAGAAGATCGAGGCCTTGTCAGGCAGGCGGCTCTTTATGCTATGTTTGTGAACAACAGCTGCTGCAGCTACCTTATCTCCATCTTTAGAACCATCTGTGTATATGTTGAAAGTTACAGTATTTCAATTTAATTTCATTAAATTTGCTTTGAAAGATAGTAGGATCTGTAATGAATTTGTTATTATTACAAAATACTTTTTGGTGTTTCCGAAGTCCACGGTGGAATTTGTGGTACTTTGTACTTGGCAATCAAATTTAGGTCGATTTCAGTGACTCTTAATTTTGGTTTAATACGAAGACCAAATGGTCGAATGGCCTTCGGTTTTCGGTCAAAAAGAGGTTCATAATTAGGATTAAAAACGGTATCGAAAGTTGGATTTGAAGGGTTAGATTGTAATTTAATGGTATACTGAAGGGCTAATTTGTCCCGTCTATGAGACAGTGATGGTTCATTAGCTTCAACATACAGACGTTCGGCTGGTGATGTATGAAAGGCTCCTAAGGCGAGTCGTAATCCTTGGTTATTAAAAGTAAACTTACAAATACAATTTGGTAAAAGTCAGAAGCATTTATTCCATTTGTTGGGGTAGGGTGTCGCATTATTATTTCATGAACAGTATGAAAACTCATACGAAAAAAATGAATAGTCAAATTTACTAGTAAAAAATGCCTATTTTAGAATGAAATATCGTTGTATTCAATACATCAATATGAAATGTGAGTTATATCACAAACATTGAGCTATATCACAAACAATATGACCAGATAGAGTCCATCTACTCCTTACTAAAGCCTCTTAAGCCTCTTATCAGACCGTAGTTGCATCCCTGTAGCGTGAATACATGAGTAGACTAGGTTATTTTGAGTTATGTATATCGACATTATTTCCATTTTCTGGGAGCTTTATTATCCTTTTTTTAGCATGGTCAGTGAAATTCCTCTTGTGTTTGCGCAGGTGTAAATCGTTTTATTGAAAATAACACTTTTCGAAATACATGTTGTACTCTTATTACTATTATTGGAAGTTAGAGTATGTCAGACAGATGAAATGGACATGCTACAAAACAAATAGAGTACGCCCATCTAGCATGTCTAGATGTTTTAATCAACCAGCTTGAATACTCTATATAATACACAGAAACAAATGCAAGTTATATGTGTTTATTAGCTGACCGTATACATATGCAGTCGTGATGCAACTTGTAAGGCACTAAAATACTTGTTTCTAAGCGTGTACCCTGTAATGTATCTAATATCAGATATGTACATGCTTTGTACCGCACGTTCGTCGATGATACAATTATACATACGCAGACTGGTTAAATATCGTTAGGTAGTCAAACAAGAGCAGAGGACCGTACTGCTCCTAATAGTTATGGTACAACACATACATTGCACTAGACTGCATTACAAGTTATAGCAAGGGTCGCAGTTATCTTTCAGGTTCATTAACATAAGCAATAGCTGATATTGAGGTTTGGAATATATTTATATGTTTAAACGAAACTAACAAAATCCAAATCTGTCTGATAAACTATGCATGAAGCTCGTTGATTTCATTTCTAAATTGTGACAACAATGGATCATAAATGCAATACGACATCAATGCAATCATCTAGAAGTAAACAAAGAATGTAAAACTATGCATGTGCATTAGTCACATAATTGACCTTGCTGCGACCTTGCTCTTATTTTACTATGACATTGCTACTACAGTCATAACTATACATAATTGAAAATAATTGGGTCTGTGTGATGTAGGTTTATATATATTATGCTTTCCATTATTATTTACCAAATCATGCAACCGTGATTTGTATTAAGTTATTTATGTGATAAACGTTCATGTGTACCCTGCTTAGGTCAAATATCAATGTTTTAATATGTATATGATATATGTATTTACTACTCTAATTTACTTTTATTTCATGTTACAGAATTCTGGCGACTACCAAAAGGTGAGTTTGTTTCAACAGTTTATAACTGTACCGTAACTTACAGTGATTGTTATATGTCAAACACACATAGTATAGATTTCAATGTAACGGGGGGAGGGGCGTGGGGGAGGCGACAGTGCCGAGTGATTAGAGTATCTGACCTGAAATCACTTACCCCTAACCGCTGTGGGTTTGGTCCCTAATGGTACTAGGACTCGTTATACGAGGATGCTATCCAGCTAGCTTGCGGAACATCAGTGGTTCGACACAGGTGCCCGCCCGTGCACGAACATTTCCCGGAAAGGGACATATGACATTAGCTGTTGGTGCAACTGAAAAACCAAATTCAATTCAATTAAACGGTCAGGCTACTCCTCATCATGTGTATTGTCTTAAAACTATTATGTTTATTGAGTGGGCGAACACAACGAGTTAGGTACATTTTATACTGAGACCCTAGCATTTTCTATATAATTCATACCACTGGTCAAGACTTTGAATCTCATAGGTTTACCTGTTCTCTCAAAAGTCTCCGAAACCACGAAAGTTGTAGATTGTTTTCCTAATTAAGCTAGCTTCACGCACACATACAACACAAACATATTGTAGCATGATCTATAAAGTGCATGTTATCAATGCAAATATTTACGTTCACATAAAGTTGGGCAACAACTGTTTGATTGTGGAAAACGTATAGTTACCTCAAATAAAAAACCATCAAACAACTTCTTCAATACGTGTAGCAAAGCTTTGCGTCAAGAGCTCTTTCGGCTTGTGTATATTCAAAGAAATATGCATTGTATTATTGCTAAACGTGTACATATACACGTCATAACTGCCATTTGTTTTTGAAACTCAATTTTATAAACGAGTGCAGCCAATCAATTAGTACCGTTGAATAAATATTCAAATGCAGTTGATATCACTTTACAAATATCATGTAACTTCTAGAGTTGCAATGAATAATCGCGATTTAACATTACCAGATTTATACCGGCTATACATTAACCAATCTATCAATCATTATCGTGTATTATAAACACCATGTGACACCATTAACGTCAGACGTACTTGCTCTGTCATATGTATACTGACTTCAAAAAGAAACGTTTCATGGTTGAATATAAAGCCATACTTTATTAACAACAAATTCAAGTGGACAAATTCATTTATAAGGTGCAATAATGGGGTAATACTGAATTGATTATGTCAATAAACATATTTTATTACACTGTAGACATCGTTAATCAATTCCTAAAAACAGCCACCCACTGCAAAAAGTCAGTAACGAGTATGCCCCCCTTGAGTATCCCGCGCTCCCTAAGTCGATTTCGTATTGTGTTCTTGCAGTCCGTCCACGATTACCTATGACAACCGATGACGTAGATTCCGCCAATCTCCCAGTATCATTAACACGGCGAACCAAACGTGTTATTGTCGATCTCTACACATTAAAATGTCTCGCCAGCTCAATTTGCGAACGTCCGCATTCCAGCATTCCTAAAATCCGTGCTCGATCTACGTTATTAGTCCTGGTATTTTTAATGTTCAATCTTTTTAAAAATGTGTTTTAATTCCAACGTGTAAATCGAAAATCCGATACACATGTGCAATTCTGTTGGATAAAACCACGTGTTAAAAGCGCACGGCGTGCACGGGGGATTTGTGAGCTGACCCATATTTTGAAATACACGGTCAATAAGTGCAAAACAGGTAATAACTATGTTGGGCGATAGCTACCCACAGTTATACTCCATGGAAAAAGGTTACTCATTGTTTTCTATGAAAGGTTTCTTTTTGACGTCAGTATATAAGTGAAGGGCCAATTAATGTACAATTTCTCGTCAAATATATCACCATGTGTTAATACGTATTTTCCAATATCAGTGCAAATTCTGACATCTACTAGACATTTCGAACATCCATATCGTATATCAGGACACATTTCACTTTTATGCACACATGTGTGTGCAATGTATCACATTCATTACCGTGACTCGTGCACATAATCTGTAATGTACCACCGGTGTTGATGGAATTTCTCGATTACAAGCAGTGTGATCAAGTAATTATAGTTTAGCTATGTGCACCCGGCCTACACGGAATATATATGCGAAGGACAACCATTTCTCAATATCAGTTTATTATTACCGAGTATAAATACTGGCATCAGCAGTCGTGTATGCTCGGCTTATTTAGCAGTTTAGTTTTAGAAAACAAATGGTTTAAAGTATTTACAATACTCAAAACCATTGTTAGATAAAGGTATCAATATCCATTTTTTTAATTTTGAAGAAAGTCCGTTAACAGGTTTGATGTTTATTCGAAAATTAACAGCCGTGCATTAGTACTAAAGTTGTCAATGAGGCATACACGCAATGTTAAAAAGCGCTGTCATACGATATTAGCTTATGGTATAACACGTCTATGTGTATCTGAGCACATTGTTCAGTGACGCATAAACACAAACAGGTATTGCAATGCCTGTCATACCATTGAATTATTCGTTCCAGTATACGGATGTTTTAATCTGTGAAATATGAAATGTTTTGCTATTTGTCTGAAAAATGCTCAGCCCTCGCTAATCATGGATTCAACCTGCATCAATTTAAGTACTTAACATCGAAGTTTCATATAATAACTAAATATACATTCGGTACATTGGCAAATATGTTTGAAATAACGCAATAGTTTAGAAGTAATAGAAGGAAACAGCAGTTGTCAAAACATGATTTGCTTAATCATACCTTTGACGTATTCGTTCCATTAATATGAATGATTTTTGAAATCTGAGAAAGAAATAGAGTTGGAAAATTGAAGGTTTTAACGCTGAATCCGGATACATGGTTCGTAAAAAAAGGCCCGCCGTTGTAATATCAAACCATCAAGTGGAGCACTTTGACTTGACGCGCGATGTTGGTGCAGCTGGTTAAACTACCCCTGTATGTTGATAATCAGATAATATTGAGATATAACATCATAACAATTGCATTAAACTATATATTTCTGTAAACTTCCTAAAATATCTAATGTATTGATGACATTTTTTTAATTCTCAAATAATAACGTAATTATATTATTCTAATTTAAAATTACTAAAAGTCCATATCACTATAATATAGAAAATAGGAACGAAAACCTCATCCTTTGTCAATTAAGAAATAACGCAAGTAATCTAAATAAGCATTTATTTGACCATT
Organism: Cyrtodaria siliqua; assembly: GCA_037043455.1. Classification (NCBI taxonomy): domain Eukaryota; kingdom Metazoa; phylum Mollusca; class Bivalvia; order Adapedonta; family Hiatellidae; genus Cyrtodaria; species Cyrtodaria siliqua. Next base: position 393 of record JAWPHD010006248.1, on the reverse strand, counting down.
TCTGACAGATACAACAGTATGTCCGAAATGTGGAAATTCCATGTGAGGACAATACTCATTTCTTTTTCAACTGCCCACTGTATAACCAACTCAGAAATGACTTACTTGATACCGTAGCCAATCTTGTTGATGTCACGCATATCAACATTGACTTGATACTGAATGGCTGTTACAATCTAGACGATACTACGAACTCAGAAATTATACTTATCGTCCACAAATACATCAAGTGTACCATGAGATTTTCATAGAATTATAGATGTATGTAGTTGCATATGTATTTTCAAATATGTTTTGTCACAATGCTATATGCAATTTACATCTTTCTTCCTTTTTATTGATTTGTTTTGTTCTGAATTATCTTAAATTCCAAGATTAACTATTAGTTACAGA